>SZWC01003010.1:32594-59268 GCA_023375785.1 Penium margaritaceum | reverse complement strand
TGCTCGCACCGCATCCGGCACATCGCCCGCACACTCCTCTGGATGCGCGGCGACCACGACTGCAGCTGTTCTTGCGTCCTCACCAGCGAGGAGTAGCGATCCCGACCCGCGTGATCGCACCATCGCCGAGCTTTGTCATCTTCTGGCGCTTCGCTTTCAGGGAGGTGCGAGTGTGTTGTCATCGTCGAGTGGGTCACAGACTGCTTGTTCGTCCGTCCTCGTGACTCGTGATGACACGTGTGGAGAGCACAGTCCGCATGTGATGATGTTGGGCCTGACTGCACGGACTGGATTCATGAGTCTCACCTTCGTGATGTACGTCGTTCCTTCCCACTGACGGCTCAGCGTCCCTCTAATGCCGAGTGTTTTGTTGCTCGTTGTACAGTGACGTCCACCAGTCGTGACTCCGGTGGCACTTGTATCATCGATTCCGGTGCCACCCACCACATGACGTGTCGTCGTAGTGACTTTGTGGTACTTGGTCCTGTCACGACTGTCCGTTCTGTTCATACAAGCTCTGGTCAGTCCTTACCGGTCTACGGTGTTGGGGTTGTATGCTTTGACGGCCCCCTGTATCTCTCTGACGTGCTGTTTGTGCCTGATCTTGAGCTCAGTCTGCTGTTTGTGCGTGCCTGCACTCTTATGGGTCTCTCCGTTGAGCACACCGCTGATTCAGCGACTGTGACTGCTCTTGACACCCGTAGCATTGTCTTGCGTACTTCTGTCATAGATGATTTGTACCGCATTGCTCGGCCCTCCTCCCCTTGCTCTCCCTCCTCCACTGGTCGCATTTTTTTCACTGGTGTTCTATCTCCGGAATACCAGCGGTTGCTTCACCGACGTTTGTGTCCCGTGGGCTCCGACATTGTGTCGAAGCTCATTCGAACACAGCCCGCTCTTGGTCTTGACGTGGCTTCTTTCGAGAAGCCACCCAAGACCGATTGTCTTTTTTGCGCTCAGGGAAAGATGCACCGGTGCACTTATCCTGATTCGCGTTCCCGGGCCCTGAGGCCTCTCGAGTTGGTCCACTCTAACCTGCTCGGTCCTCTCCCGGTCGAGTCCCCGACCGAGAGGGGCTGGTATGTTCTGACGCTGACTGATGACTTCACCCGGATGCGGTGGGTCTATTGTCTGCGTCAGAAGAGCGTCGCCGCCCTTGCAGTTTGGCTCTGGCTCGTGATGGCTGAGCGTCAGTCTCGCCACACGCTACATACCTTTCGCTCGGATCGCGGCGGCAAGTTCCTCGGTGAGATGGACTCCTTCTTTGCTGAGCACGGCATTCTTCACCAGGTCTCCACTCCTGCTACCCCAGAGTACAACGGTGTATCTGAGCGCTGGAACCGCACCATGGAGGATGCGGTCCGCGCCATGCGGTCTGAGTGCGGTCTCTCGGAGTCCTTCGCCTTCGAGGGCTTTGCCTACATGACTTGGGTCTGGAACCGCCTCTCGCATGGTCTGCTTCCGGATCATGTTACACCGTACGAGCTCTAGTTTGGCCACCGTGCTGATCTTCGTCTCGCTTGCATCTGGGGTTCCCTGGCCTCCGTGTGGTACACTGAGGACCAGAAGGGGTCCAAGGTCTCCCCTCGGGGTCGCTTGTGTGCCTTCATTGGCATCTCCTCGCGGTCGAAGGCTTGGCGCTTTTGGGACCCCACTCGCCGTCGTGTCATTGAGTCCCGTGAGGCAGTGTTTTTTTAGTCACTCACATACCGTGATCTGACTTCGATCACAGCCCTCTCTGTAGCTCATGTCCCTTCCTGTGAGAGTCCTCGGCGGATGGGGGAGACTTCTCCGCCTGCGACCATTCCTCGTCAGGCTGATGTGTCCGCTCGAGTCCCCTCTTTGTCTGCAGCACTTGATGTTCCGGCTATCATTACCGTTGGTCCAGAGATCCCGCCTGTTCAGCCTGTTTCACACCCCACAGGTACCGCTGCTCTCACGCCTCCTCCTGCATCACCACCTGTGTCTACTAGCAACCCTGCTCCGGTGTCTGACCCAGTCCAGCTCACTCCTGTCCCTACGTCGAGTGACACTCCTGTCTCAGTGTCCGGGCCAGCCTTGCCCGCTATCACCCCCTGCTCTACGTCCCCCACACACGCATCTCCTCGCACGGCATCTCCGGCTGCCTCGTCTCAGCCCTCACCAGTTGTGGTCGTACCTGTCCCTGTGGTCGTACCTGTTCCTCAGCCTGAGGTGCACCCCTCGACCTCCGGTTACTCCCGTGAGCCCGGTGGTCGCCTTCGACCACTAGATTCCGGAGCTCAGCGAGCATCTGGTCCCGGACCCAGGCGTTCCTCTCGCAGCATCGTCAGCGGTGATCCAGGCACAAAGGCCTTAGGCCTGAGTGTCCGCACTGAGCTTTCAGAGGTACACCCAGCGTGCCTCATAGGGCACGACCTGGTCACTCGCGAGTTCCATATCGCCTATGACGTAGCAGCTGATCTCGTGGCCGTCAGGCCTTACACTGAGGCGTGTGCACTTGCCACGCAGAGTTCCCCCTCTATGCCGCCTAACCCGGGCACATTGAGGGAGGCTTTCTCATCGTAGGATGCTCATGCCTGGGGAGCTACTTGCGAGGATGAGCTTCGCGCTATCCGAAAGTACAGAGTCTACGAGCTGGTCGACTTTCCCCCTGGGAGGAAGGCGATTCAGGTCAAGTGGGTCTTTCGCAAGAAAGTAAAGCCGGATGGCTCACTAGAACGCTACAAGGCCCGCTTGGTCGTCAAGGGGTTCTCTCAGATTGAGGGAGTTGATTACACTGACACCTTTTCCCCTGTCGGCCGCATGACCTCAGCTTGAGCTCTATTCCGTGTAGTGGCACAGCATGACTCAGAACTACACCAGATGGATGTGAACAACGCGTTCCTCCATGGCTCTCTGGATGAGGAGATCTACGTGGCTCAGCCACCAGGCTGTGAGGACGGTGACAAGGTCTGGCGCTTGCGCAAGTCCTTGTATGGCCTCAAGCAGTCTCCACGGTGTTGGAACCGGGATATCACTGGCACCTTGACTCGCGCAGGATACGTACAGAGCGAGGCAGACCCCTCGCTCTTCATTCTACCGATACCCGAGCGGTTCACCGCCATCCTGGTCTATGTTGATGACCTTCTGATTACGTCTCTATCCCTGGAGGCCATGAAAGAGGCCAAGGCTGTCCTGCGGACTGCCTACAGGATGAAGGACCTCGGTCTTGCATCGGTGTTTCTTGGTATTGAGATCGTGCGAGATTGCAGACATCGGACAATGTTGCTACATCAGGCCCGATACGCACGAGTCATGGGGAAGCGCTTTAGCGATCTCCTTGGTGCAGTGCCCACCGCTTCCACACCCCTCACACCTGATGGACAGGATGCCCTGAAGGTGGATGACCCTACACAGCTTGGGGAGACAATGGACGTGACCTTGTACCTCCGTCTTATGGGATCTCTGATGTACCTGGCCATTTCCACGCGTCCTGACATCGCGTTCGTCGTCAACCTCCTCGCTCAGTTCTCGCAGGCTCCACGTGCAAGAGGTCTCCACGCGGCTGTGCGAGTGGTACGGTACGTGGTCTCCACGCCGTATCTCAGACTCTGCTTTCGTCGGCAGTGTTCGGTGGTCCTTGACGGCTATACTGACAGCGACTGGGCTTGGAGCCCTGATGGGCGCAGTCGCACCGGCTACTTGTTTCTGCTCGGTGGTACCGCTTTGTCCTGGCGAAGCGGGAAGCAGGGCTGCATCGCACGTAGCTCGTCGAAGGCAGAGTATGTGGCTCTGGGCGCAGGGGCTGATGAGGCAGTTTGGCTGCAGCGCTTGTTTCTTGAGCTTGGGCAGTTAGTACCCGCCATTGTGCTGCGTTGCGACAACCAGAGTGCTCTCGCCATTGCAGAGAACTCTGGTGTTTTTCATGCTCGCACAAAGCACATTGCGGTTGAGCATCACTTCGTTCGTGATCTGGTGGAGCGACGCGTGATCTCCATCATGTGGGTTGGCACTGACTTGCAGCGTGCTGATTTCTTGACGAAGGCACTTGCCCGCGGAAAGTTCCTGGTGGCCATTCGTTCTGTTGGGCTTCGNGGGGCTGATGAGGCAGTTTGGCTGCAGCGCTTGTTTCTTGAGCTTGGGCAGTTAGTACCCGCCATTGTGCTGCGTTGCGACAACCAGAGTGCTCTCGCCATTGCGGAGAACTCTGGTGTTTTTCATGCTCGCACAAAGCACATTGCGGTTGAGCATCACTTCGTTCGTGATCTGGTGGAGCGACGCGTGATCTCCATCATGTGGGTTGGCACTGACTTGCAGCGTGCTGATTTCTTGACGGAGGCACTTGCCCGTAGAAAGTTCCTGGTGGCCATTCGTTCTGTTGGGCTTCGCCACGTGCGTGACAGTGGTTGAGTGTGGGATGTGCGTCTGCGTCTCATCTGTCTGTGTCACCCACTATGTGGTTGTACCAGTGGTGCACGCGTATGGACATGCGTACCATCGGGTCATGGGGGAGTGTTGTGCTTTGTGCCGTTCCTGTACAGTTTACTGTGATCACTCGGCCGTGTCCATACTCGTGCAAATCCCTGAGGCAGGCGGCCCTGGTGACACCGGCGCGACGACATGAGGCGGAATACCCGCTTGGAGCTGACCGACCACTGTTCCAGAGCCTCAGATGCCACCGGGACTCTTTGCTGTGCCTTCTACGTCTTGCAGGCGTCTTTCGGCGGACTGGCCATGAGGCCTATTTGCATGTTTTTGCATTGTATGCTCACTGTCAGTTGATGGATGCATGCATGTGACCAGTCGTAGCGTCCGTATTCTGATTTTGCACGTCTAGGTTCAGACGGCGTAGCATTCTGACATGTGTGCGCAGAGTTACGGCCAAAACAGTGGTTTTGGACCGGTTTTAGGACGGCTCTTGGACTGCCGCGTGCGACACCAGCCGTGCGCCGCAGCAGGTATTTATGCCTTGGACCTGTCATTTGTCATTTCTCTCTGCATATGCTATATTGAAGCATTCTGACACTGTGTCTTGTGTCTCCTAGACAATCCCTTGTCGTTGGGTGTACGACCTGTGACCGTCGTCACCGTCTGATCAGGGACTGACGCCTAGTCAGCGGCTGTGTTGCTAGGAAACTTTTACGCACTTTCTCACAACAATGGGAGACCCCTCCAAGTTCTAGCTCCCCCCAACCCTGGAGAGCTTGCTACTCAGTTTCTAAGCCAATTGGGAAAAGACCTAATTTCTGGCAGACAAGGCTTTCTTGGTGAGCCCTGCTAGACAGCAGACAACCCAAAACCCGGGCGTCGTCCGTTTTGTCTCAAACCTGGACCATACCATAATACACGCATTGCAAATGCTGTCGTGCAGTCAGAAACACCTAGAAAAATAGCACCAATCAGTTATAGCCGCCTGAACTCAGGCGGCGTCTACGATAGTCCTCGGTCTCGACAGTGCCCAAATAAGATGAAACATGGACCTTAAGCAGAGCATGACGCTGCAAATGCAACAGCGCAGTCAGACCTAGCACTGGACGCGTGCAGAAAGCATATGCAACAACAGTGACTGCCGGCGGCACGACGTCCGAGAAGGTCTGTCGATGGAGCTGAGCACGTTGGAGGGAGGAGGTTCCAGCCAAACGCGTGTAGGCCTTAGCTTGCGTCGGCTCCACGAGACGATACTCCAGCGGCGTAGCGTCTTGCCGTAAATCATCTACATACAGATGTGCACAAGCGAGGAGGACACAACAGAGCCCAACGAGAGATGCGTGAAAACCAACACTTCCCCATCACTCACAGGCATAGTTCACATAGACGGGAAGAGAGCACGGAGACCACGTGGACAAGAAGAGAGAGAGAGAGAGAGAGAGAGAGAGAGAGGGGGGGGGGGGGAGAGAGAGGNGGCTCCACCAGACGATACTCCAGCGGCGAAGCATCTCGCTGTAAATCATCTGCATAGAGATGTGCACAAGCAAGGAGGACACAACAGAGCACAATGAGAGATGCGTGAAAACCAACACTTCCCCATCACTCACAGGCATAGTTCACATAGACGGGAAGAGAGCACGGAGACCACGTGGACAAGAAGAGAGAGAGAGAGAGAGAGAGAGAGAGAGAGGGGTTGGGGGGGATAGAGAGGACCTCATGGACGCACACCAATTGTAATGATAGCCATCTTGAACGAGTCACGCTTCAGTGCCTTGGTCAAGAAGTCAGCCAACTACCGCGTCGTCTTAATCCACACAATGCTAATGCTGCCGTCATGCGGCAATGAACGCACATAGTGATACTCCACATAGATGTGTGTTGTGCGAGTGTGATGACGGTGTCATTGTTAGCAATGGCCATGGCACTCTCATTTTCGCAGTACAACGTGATGGAAGGGACTGACTGACGCAAGCGACGCAGCCACACGCTCTCACATGCGCAAGAACCAAGGACCACATACTCGGCCTCAGACGTGATGCATGCAATGCAGCCTTGCTTGCCGCTACGCCACGACACAGCCGTGCCGCCAGCAGAAACGTTCCGTCCACTACGACTCTTGCCGTCCGGACAACCGACCGAGTCTCTATCGGTATTGCCTACCGCAACAACGGACGGCTGTCGATGGAACATGAGGCCTTGTCGTGGGGTCGAGACGACGTAGCGCACTACCGCCGCCTCGAAGTGGAGGTGACGCAACTCTTTAAAGAACTGGGCCAGTAGGTTGATGGCGAACGCAATGTCTGGACGCGTCGTCATCGCCAGGAACATCAGTGGCCCTATGACACGCGGATACTTGGTCATGTCTACTTGCTCCCCCACAATAGCTGGATCGGAACTCTCCAACTTCACCTCCCCATCGGGTGACATGGGTGCGGATGCGCTCAGTACAAGGGGCAGGTCCTCAGCAAAGTGCCCTGAGAAGGTCTAGATGTAGGCTGCCCGATGGACGTGCAAGATATCCATAAAGCGATCATGCTCAAGCTTCATGCCACGAAAGACTCAAGCCGATCAGAGGTCCTTCATCTAGTAGGCGGCATGTAGTAGGTCCTTGACCCCCTGGATGGCAGCTACATCCGGTGACGCGATGAGCAAGTCGTCAAAGTAGACCAAGACAACGACCAAGGTCTAGCCTCGCGGACTAATGAACGGTGCGGGGTCGGCAGTGTTGCGAAGGAGGCCGCCGCTGAAAAGCGTACGACTGATCTCCTGATTCCAATAGTGCGCTGACTACTTCAGGCCATAGAGGGTCTTCCATATCTTCCAGACCTTGCTAGAGCCATCGTCGGAGCCTGGAGGCTGCGACATGTATAGCTTCTCGCCCTCTAGTGAACCATGGAGAAAGGCGTTACTCACATCCATTTGATGCAGCTCCCACCCATGCTGGTCAACCAGGGTGAACAACGCCCGGCTAGTGAAGAACCGACGGGGTGAACATCTCGTCATAGTCGATCCTTGGGACCTGAGCAAACCCCCTGGGCATAAGACACGCCTTGTACTTGTCCAGGTACCCGTCCGGCTTCCACTTGCGCCGGAGGACCCACTTGGCGCCCATTGCCTCTCGGCTGGAAGGAAGGTCGACAAGCTTGTAGACCTGGTGTTGCCGAATGGCGGCGAGCTCGTTGGCGCATGCAGCCTCCCACTGTGCACCCTCGGGAGATGCCCGAGCCTCACATAGGGTGGCTAGATCCTCTGGGTGTTCCGTGTGTAGGACACTAAGTGTGGGTGCATCTTGCGCCCCATGTGGTGTACGTGTCAGCGTTGTTGTGACGGCATATTGGTGCTCTTGATGGAGCATGGCGTAGACCAGAGCTGACCCACGATGTAGGTGAGTGATGACCACCAAAGTGGCCAAGCCAAGCGCTTTGGTGCCAGGGACCACACTCACGACTATGGGTGTGGGCCTGTCAAGAGGCAGAGAACCTCGTGGGTTGACAGGGGGTCGTGGCACGATGGGGCGCAAGGCGGCGTCCTGTGTGCTTGCTAAATGGTCAAAATCGGAGACTACCGCCTGGACTATGTATGTAGCGTGCCGTTTCGGACGGGGCAGCCGGCTTGGAGGTGCCAGCGGACGTAGACGTGGTAGCTGGCCCGGTGCGGCTGGCAGACACAAACGAGGCGGCCGACGAGAGGTGCCAGCAGGCGCGGATGTGGCAGCTGGCCCGGAGTGGCTGGCAGACACGGATAGGGTGGCCGGCACAGAGTTGTCAACCAACGTAGTTGGGGCAGCTGGCCCGGAGGGGCTGGCGGATATGAACAAGGTAGCCGGCACAGATGTGTCGGCGGACGCAGATAGGACAGCTGGCCCAGAGGTGCTGGCGGACACAGACGAGTTAGCCGGCATAGATGTGTCGGCGGACGTAGATGGGGTAGTTGGCCCGGAGGGGCTGGCAGACAGGGGACGGGGCGGCCGGCGTAAATGTGCCAGCATAAGTAGATGGGAGAGGTGGCCCGGAGGGGCTGGCAGACATGGACGGGACATTCGGCGCTGATGTGCCAGCGGACGCAAATGGAGCAACTGGCCCAGAGGGGCTGGCGGACACAGACGGGGCAGCTGGCGTAGATGTGCCAACTGACGTAGATGGGGCAGCTGGCCAAGAAGAGCTGCTCGACACAGACGGGGCAGTTGTCGCAGAGGTGCCAGCGGGCACTGACTATGTGATGCTCAAACGCGGCTGGATGGAGGACGGACCTACCACTCTCCCACACAACGTTAGGGACATCGAGGCGTCGGAGCAAACGAGGTCGCGGAAAAACAGGTCCTCAAAGAAGAGGGCATCCCGGGATTCGAGGATGGAGTGCCGGGATGGATCCCAAAAATACCATGCCTTGGATTGACGCAAGACGCCAAGGAAGGTGCACGGACGACTGCGTGGCTCAAGCTTGTCGCCTTGGTGCGGGGTAGGTGGCCACACGATGGCCACACAGCTCCACACAAGAGTCAGCCGGAGGTTGGCGTGCTCGCCATACCAGTGTTGTTACGGTGTGGAGTGGCGGGGAAGAGGTTTGTGCGTAATCCGGCTCTAGACTCATGTCATGTAGGTCATGGCTTTGAAGTAAAAGCCATCGGAAAGACCAGACTCAACGTGCATGGTGCGAACTGCATCGGCCATGATACGGTTCTACCGTTAGAGATGCTGTTCAAGGTTGGGGTGTAAAGCGATGACATCTCATGACAGATGCCACGGGAGGTAAGGAAGAGTGTGGTCTCTCCCATAAACTCACCACCGAGATCAGAGTAGAAGCGATGGAGAGGGTGACCACATTCACGCTTACCACGGACAAGCCAGTCCTGAATGGTGGGGGTGATATCGCTCTTCTATCGAAGACAGAAGACTCAGCGGTAGTGAGAGTAGTCGCCCGTAAGGGTCAAGACATAGCGTCCGTGCTCCCCGACCGACTCGGTCAGAAGGGAACCCATGACATCAGAGTGGACCAAGTCCAATGGGGCGGACGCACGTGAGGAGGACAGAGGGTACGTGGACCAATGCATCTTCCCCTGAGCGCAGTCAATTCAATCCGTGGGACACGGAAGTGGAAAGGAGGCTGGGTCAAGACCCGTGACAAGCTACGAGCAGAGCATGCTATCGACAGGGGCAGAGTGGACATGACAGAGGCGGCGATGCAAGAGATGTGTGTGCTACGGCAAGAGTGTATTGGTAGCAAGCACATGGCCTATATCGGCCAATGGGGAGGGGACGGATGGAGAAGCGGACAAACGCAATACTTGCCATAAGTTGCCACGAGCAGTGGCATGCAAGACGACGCAACCGGACGGACACAACGACACAGTGCCAACACCACGCTAGTGCAGTACATCCATGCTCATGCGGTAAAGGGCAATGACGGATAGGAGGCTGAACTCAAGACCAGGGACAAAGAGGACATCAGTTACGAAGACATCCCAAGCGGGGCCTCAGAAACGAACAACATTGAAGCCGCGAACGGGTAAAACCCGACCAGAGCTAGTCCAAACCCCAGAGACATCGGTGAAGGGGCCAAGGACACTAGAGGCCTCGTGCGAGGCCATAATGTGATGCATGACCCCCGAGTCAATGATCCAAGTCTTGTCTGGATCCTGGACTAGTGTCGCCAGATCGCTCACAGTTACATGGCAATGGGCGAGGGACACGGACGCGGTGGATGGGGGTGCAAACCAAGATTGCCAGTTTTCCAGCCATGCAACATCATCATGAAGAGGGGTAGGTGGGGAGGGCATGACAGAGAATAAAACGGACAAAGGTGTAGGGCACAACCGCAACTCAGAATCTGTCATGCATGGCAGGGTTTAGTGACAAGCGATGATGCAACTCACACTTCTCTCGGGAGGAGGACAAGGCATTCAAGGGTGGATTGCGATGAACTGCTCTAGCTGATGCTCATGGGTGGAGGGCCAGATGGAATAGACCGACTGCGGCGTGACGGCACCGGGGTTCAAGAAGGAGGAGGGAGGCGCCGGTGACGGAAGAGCGGGCGCAAACAGGTGGGAATGATGCTACAACGAAGCTGTCGAAGCGGGCGGTGCGGACACAACAGGAGTTGCGACAGTCACGGCAGCGGTGGCGAGGCGGCGCTCACACTGGCAATGCATTGAGGCAATGACGCATGCCTCCTTTGTCAGGAGCGGACACGTGTACCACCCTTGTCCTGGCTGGCCATAGTTGTGGCAGAATAAGCTGCTGCCACCAGATGTACTCGACTACTGCTGTGGGCCTTTGCCCTTCTTACCCCTACATTTCTTCTTGATGGATGATGAGACACCGCAGAACGCAGCTGCTACGGGGGCGACAATAGCCACTAAGGAGCCGGCAGGAAAGGTGAGGACCTTTGTGCACTGGATGTAGGACTCTTGACAAGCCTCCTCCATGCAGAGAAAGCGTTTTTATGCCCACAGCATGAGGGTGCTTTGGTCAGCCATCACGATGATGACGTCTTGAGTGTAATGGACAAAGACGTCGGCGAACACATTGGGTGCGCCGCACTTGATGGTGAGGAACGCGGATAGAGGGAGTGGTGCAACGTCTTTGAGGTGACGAAGGATGTCTTCGGCCTGCTGCCAATAGGAGGTAACCATCTCGGTCTCCCCCACATGTAGGGAGCCGAACTCCCAAAGAGTGAGGCTGGTCTCAGCTTTGCCGAACAGGTGATGATGGCGTGTGAGGATGTGCCACGCCACTGCTGGGTCGAAGTGGCCGCCAATGGAGAATTCGCCGAGGAAGGGCTCAAGAGCAAGACGTGAGGATGTAGGGGCGACAAGGACGAGGGCACGTGCAGCGCGACCAGCATCATGTACCTGGTCGGTCTGGGTGGAGCCATAGGGCAGGACGTAGTATGGCCAAACGCTCTCACCCTACGCCCAAATGTGGAAACTGAGCTCCCAGTTCCGGAACTGCTCTACAGTTGGGAGCGGCGGGGGCGGGGTTTCAAATTTTTTTGGCCGTCGGCCAGCACCTATGACGTGGCCTAAGACTGAAGACACAGTCTGCCGTTGGCGTTGGGTATGTTGCTGCGCCAAAAAATGCGTAGCAAAAGAAATGGCGGGACTAGCATGCATGGGTGGAAGGAAGGGTGGCGACTACTAATGTTGCTATCGTTACTGATGCAATTGTAGCGTTTGCTGCCACGGTAGTTGTGTTGACGGCTACAATATTGCTAGCTCCTATGTCAGCGCTGCGAGCTGCTAGCGTATGGCGGCTAGCAGATCTGTCAAGCCAACAAGGCCGAAGATCGATCCTGGAGGGTGTTGGTGCTGCTACGGCTGTTGCTACTATTGTACTTGCAGTTGGTGCTGCTACTATTGTTGCTGCGGTTGTTACTACTGCTGCTGCTGTTGCTCTTGTAGTGGTTATTACAGCTACTACTGCTACAGCTGCTATTTCTCCTAATTTTGCTGCTGTTGTGGTTGTTGCTGCAGCTGTTGTAACTACTAATGCTGCTTCTACAGTAATGGCTGCTGCTGCTACTAAAGTGGCTCAGTTAGTACTGTTGTTGCTGTTGCAACTTCTGTAGTTTCTGCAAAAAAGGGGGGCCAAAGGGTCCTCCTCTGCGGGAGGACCCTTCCTCACTTTCAGCCATGGTTCTCTTCATTTTTTTTGTTGAACTTGTTGGTGACGACAGTAGTGACGTCAGCAATGACATCGGTAGTGCCATCATTTATGCGGTTGACGTCAACAGGGATGTCAGCGGTAACGTCAGCCGATCGTGGCTGATGTCAACAGTGGCAGTCGTGCTACTACTATAGCCGCTGCTGCGTTAGCTGCTATGGTACTGTTGCTGCTGCTGCTGCCACCACCATTGCAGTGGCTGCTACTATGGTTGGTGTAGCTACTGCTAGTCCAGTTGTTGCTACTGTTGTGGCTCTAGTTTCTACTACTGTTTCTTCTACTGTTGTTGCTATTGCAAAGCTTGATGTAGTGGCTACTATTATAAATTCTGTTGTTGTTGTGCTGCTCTTGCTGTTGCTGCAATTGCTGCTGCTATGGTTGCTACAGCTACTACTACTGTTGGTGCTGCTCATGTCAGCAATGACGTTAGCAGTGACATCTGCGATGACGTCAGTGCTCGTGGCTTGCGTCATTGTGACTGTTGTTGTCGATGGAGAAGTGTTATAACTGGTATTGTTGTCACTGCTGCTATTGTGCTGTTGCGTGTTGCAAATGTTGCTCCATCTACTACGGCTGTGGAAGCATAAACTATGGCTGCCGCTTCTCCAACAACACTGTTGTACGTTGCTGTAGCAACAATGCTACATGTTGCTATTACTGCACACGTGGTGCTGCTGCAACAACAGTAGCGAGGGTGAACGTGTAGTCCCCAGCTCTCAGTTGTGCGGGGTTCCGTATTTTTTCTTTTGTTTCCTCTCCATTTTTCTTGTTTTTGTCACTGCTCGCTGATACTGCAGCTGTGCGCTACTGCCATAGACTTTGCTGCTACTGAAGTTGCTGGCCGCTGCTACTGTTGTTGTTGCTAGTTGCTCCTGATACTGTTGCTGCTGGTTGTTGTTGCTATTGGCTGCTGCTGCTACTGCTGCTACTTGCAGTTGTTACTACTGTTGCCCGTTGTTGGCTGCTATTGTGCGATGCATGTAGCTACTACTGGTTGTTACTACTACTGCTGCTGTCGACTACTGCTCAAACCACTCGCTAATTGATACTGCTCGCTACTCGTTGTTGCTGTTGCTGCCCGCAGCTCATGCTTGCTGCTCACTGCTCGCTAGTCCTTGCTGCTTGGTGCTGCTGCCGGCCACGGCTGCAGTCTGCCGCTCTTGTCGGTACTTGCTATAGCAATTGCTGCTTGCAAGCTGCGTGTTGCTTGTTGCATGCTGCTGCTACTACTACCGCACTGGCAACATCAGTATAGTCACTTTCCAGGCTGTGTCACGTGCATCGATGCCGCTCCAACGTCAGTCGGTCGTGCCAGCCGCGAGTCCACCACCTCTACCACCGTCGTGGGGTCAGTGCTGCCGAAAAAAATCTGGCAGCATTTCCCCCTGCTTCGAGAGCGTTTTGAAGACTCCATCCAACGGGTCAACAATGCCGGAAAAAAAAACCGGTATCATTTTCCCTGCATGGGCATGTTCTAGGGAACGTCGACGTTGTCAGGACTTGTTCGCCTGTGTTCTACTACTTGTGCTATGCTCTGGCTCTGATACCAAGCTTGAAATCCTCATGTTGCAAGTTGGGATAGCAACGTCGTTGATGCAGCGTACGGGATCCCATGCTAGTTGCTTAAGTTGCCCCTCAGTCGGTTGCACCAGTGTCTAAGTCTGAGAGCTCTAGTGTTGTGACTGAGAAATGCGTTCGCCAAAGTTAGCCACAGAGAAGAGCTGAAAACTGGAAATGACTTATTAGGAAGTGAGGATGAGCAACAATGGAAGACCCCTCCAAGTTCTAGCTCCTCCCCGGCTTTGTAGAACTTGTTACTCAGTTTCTAATCCAATCAGTAAAAGACCTTATTTCTGGCATGTGGGGTTTTCTGGGTGAGCCTTGCCAAACAACCGACAGCCCAGAACCCGGAGGCCGTCTGTTTTGCCTGAAAACTGGACGATACCATGATAAGCACACCGCAAACACAGTTGTGCGGTCAGAATCACCTAAAAAAATAGCAGTAATCAGTTATAGCCGCCTGAACTCAGGTGGAATCTACACTAGTCCTTGGTCTCGACAGTGCCCGATTGACATGAAAGATGGACCCTAAGCAGATGTAGTGGGAGGGTCGGTTCGGCCCTCCCTCCTTGCTGAAGCAAGGGGTGGTTGTGCACCACCCCTCGCATCAGCGAGGGCTGGCCGAAAGCCAGCACTTCACTGGCTGCCGGCCGGCTGGACGGCTGGGGGCCGGCCAAGTGACCGGCCGGCCACCAGCCGGCCAGCCGCAAGTTTTCGATCGCGACCTCAACCAGAGTCGCGGCTGAGGGGCCACGAGGACCTCAATGGCGAGGCCTTGTGGCCTTGTACCCTCGCCGTTGCTCGCCCTCCTTGCAAGCAAGCGAGGGAGCACGAGGGAGGGGGACAAGGGACAAGAGACGAGAGGTGCAAGAGAACGTTAGAGGGAAATCACTAGCATGCGTCGCACGGGACAATTTACGCCAAAACGTAAAAAACGTGAACCAAAGTTTGTTTGCAATGAACTTTGACATAAAGTAACGGAATAACTCATGCAAACACACGAGTTCAAGGGAAAAAAACCCCAGTTTGGGTCCCAAAACCAGGGGTAAGGCCAAAAATGGAAATGGGCCTCCAAAAACTCGAAACATTCGAGTCTCCCTGCTCTGGGTCATTGATGATGATTGCCCCTCACTCTTGTGTAGGGGGTTAGCCTGTAACGCGGATTGAGAACGCCATTCCGCAAACTCCGACGACGACTTTAAAGTAGGAGCTAGAGGTTTCGGCCCATTAGAGTGGTTCTCAGAGCCAGACGACCCCCGCGACCAAGGATTTGTTGGAAATGGCGGCTAAGTCATATGTAAAACGCCACCGGCAGCTACAAGTAGTACCCGAAACGCCGGAACGGACTACGGTGTTGATTCTGATCTGCTCCATGCACCAAAAAGTATGTTGAAAAGCTCTTAAAGTGCTCTACTTAACCCTCCTAGGTCCCTTGAGCCTCTCACGCACCCAGGGAACTGGTAGATTTTTCTTGGACGGGGTGGGGAGTGTCAACCCCCAAAAACCACCAATTGGCCTCCATTTCAAGGTTCCCTTCCTTCCTCCTTCATCCAAAATTGAGACAGTATTTCTTCCCAAGGCCAAGAGTCCTCATGACCTAAGAGCACTCTAAAATGAGGGAGGACAACACCTTGAAGATTTTTGGCTGCTTCCCCAACATCGCCGGCTCCAGGAAGGTGTCGCTAAGGGGCGCGAGATTTACAAAGAAGACTCAAGAGGAGGTCAAGGAAGACAAGAAGACAAGGGGAGGAAAAGAATTTAAAAGAGGGGGTGAAGGTGTCGCTATGACTTGCCTGAAATCCCTTCTCATTCCTTGTCCTCATTTTGTGAGTGGTACTCACATTTTTTTGTCATTCCCTTGTATTATAGGTTTATGTTTTCCTAGATTCTAGTAGCTACCAATTGCCGTGAGTCACGGCTTAGGAAGACTAGTTCACAAATCCACATCCTTGTACCGACCTTGGCGGCCTAAGAGAATAGAAATTAGTTTTTAAAATTGTCTCATTGATCATGAGAGCAAGGATACTTTGGGTGGCGACACTTCCTTGAAGTTGTAGGGTGATCCTCACAACAGCTATCACATGCTAGTTGCATAGATGACAAGACCGTCCAATACCAACAAGGGCAAGGTGGTGACAGCCTCACCACACGCCCTCGGCCAACTCTAGATTTTGGGAGCCACGGCCGCAAGCACGGTTTCCAAACCAAAGGCAACCGTGTCACCGAAGGCAGCCGGCGCCGACCTCAGCGACACCAAGAAGCGTGCGGAGGCCAAAAAAGTGCTCGGCGAGGATGTCGACGCGTACGTGTATGACCCCCATGCGATGGACTACACGCTGGAGGAGGATCACCCGGAGGGGGACCCCAATGATCGCTCAAGATGGGCAAGGCACTCGCCGCATTGCCTGAAGTTGCCGACAGCAGTGAGGCTGCCAAGACCACCAAAGGTGCTGAAAGCAGCCACGCGGGAAGTTTCCACAAGAACGATCTAGATGACGTCGCTGCGAAGGCTATTCACGGTAACCATTGCCGGCTTGTCAAGTTGGCTGCCGAGGTAGCGGGTAGACTCAAGATCACCACTGACGGTGGAAACGCACCACCATGCGGAGGAGTGGGGACGGACCCCCCTTCCTCCGATGTGGCTGCGATGGGGAAAACCAACGTCCAGGCAAGCGGCGTTTTGGACAATAGCCTTCTCCGCAAGGTGGGACTCCTTGGAGGTGTGTACGCAAACCGCACCCTCGTACAGTGGGTAAAGGTGCACGGACAACGCGAGGCCCTCGAGGCTATTTTCGATGCTCAGTTGACATTAAAGCTAAAGTTTGCAATTTCCAACCTGTTGTCCCACGTTGGGTAAAGCATCACGGACTTTGACCGCAACTGCCAGCAGCAGCGCCTCGTTGTTCTTAAGGCAGGCCGCCGATGCAACAACCTTGACAAGGCGTTGCAGAGCGTGACCTAGGTGCGGATGCGGCAGCAGCCGCAGCGCGCCGCAGGTATTGATGCCACCACTAGTGGTGACGAGGACCCGCCTGCCTCGATGACCTCGTGGCCGGTCATAAACGCGTCCTTCCTCCACAGTGTGGAGATCGACCGGGCGAGCGTAAAGCTGACCGACTAGCTGAACCGCATGGAGTACATCCTACGCGTCCACAAGGCTCCACTAGCCAGTGGGGAGACCTTGCCACAACGTGGCAAGGTCTTCAAGTACGTGGTCAAGAAGAGGAGTGCGTAAAGGTCTCGCCTTCAGTAGCATATCATGTTGTGGGAAACCTTCTGCGTAATCATGCATAACAAGTGTACGCAGCGTGAGGAGGCGCAGTGGGCCTTCCACAAGATCAAGGAATTCATGTAGCTCACTAACTCTCTTGAGGCCTAGTTGAGTGAGTACACTATGCTTCTGGAGGAAGTCGAAAGCTTCACCGAGAGCGATGGTACCTAAACCTCCAAGTACCTAGAGTGCTTGCTGTTGGAGTACTTGCGCAATGGTCTTGTCATCGAGAAGTTGAAGGGAAAAACCACCACGACCACAACGGGCCAAGCGTGGACAAGTTGGAGGGCATTGTGAGACTACATGAGCAAAGTGTATTCGGTGAACCCGAAGGAATACTAAGATGCACAGCCGAATGCGCGTGCACAGCAAGGACGCGATGCACACAGGGATGCTACAGGGGCCGGAGGGAGAGTGTCGGGCAGCGGGGCGGGATCAATGATAAGAAGCTTGCAAACCCTCCAGTCAATAAGCCTGGTGGGAGCAAGTCCCCCAACCACAATCGTGGCCGCGACAATGACGAGCTACAGGTGATGCTCGAGCGTCATAACACGGCCTTTTGCCTGGGATTGTGCCACAATTGCATGCAGCATGGACATTTCAGGGCTCAGTCCCCTGAGACTGCTATTGGTGGACAAGAGGTTGCATCGTTGGTTGCAACCACAGCACCTTGTGAGGATGCCGCAGCAAGGGGACGCGTTCAGGACCGTAGACAAGGTCGTGGACGCGGCAATGGACACGGCCATGCAAATGGACAACGCCGTGGCGCTGATTCTCCCCACCCCTGAGTGACGCTAGTGGGGACCACTCTGGGGTAAATGTGGATCGCGAGTGTGGATTCATGTTTTCATATGAGGATGTAAAACAATTTGAAATTTTGACGAGTTCAAACTTCTCTGTTGTTTTCTCCCCCCTCGTTGAGCCTCATTCTACACTTGTTGATCAACATTTCCCATTAAATCTTGCATCACCGGACGAGATGTATGACCAAACTTGCTTAGTGGTGGTGACACCATCCGCTACGCATGAACTGTCAGACTCAATGATCGAATGAAACGCCATGAAAGCAATGAGGAAAATCACGTTTGTGGCACCCTTAGTCGATGATTTTGACCCAACCAGATTTAAGGACTGGAGGGTACTAGCCAATTTTACACGTTCCCACAAGATGAGGACTCGAGTGGGTGAATCATGGGAGTTACGACGCCCGCTGTACTGATTCTGTGTTTATTACAAAATCGACTTGCCGTCATCGATCCTATTCACTCGGAAGAGTGGGGGTAACATGACCATGTAGTTTAAAAGACACCTAATTGGTGCTTGTGTGGACGTACTTGCTGACACCAAAGAAGATGACTCCGTTGTTAGCCTTGGATTTACTCAACAGGTTGGCCTGAAATACAAGCCATCGAATGGCACAGTTGTCATCAGTGACAACCGTACAGTACCTGTGATCGATACCTGTAGAAAAAACCTTGTATTCAAGGGTACACACAGAGTGTCACGTTGAAGGTACTCAACCTTCTTGACCCGTTTGATGTGGTGTTTGGCGATCCCATGCTTCGTGAAAACAAGGCTCTAATGTGCTTTGAATGAAAGTGTTTGATCCTCCGAAATGGACGACGTTGCTTTACGTCGATTATGAGTTCGGAATTGTCACCAGCCCGACTCAAAGTCCATGCGAGCTTGTCTGCGATGCAGGTCAAGAGACATGTTCGACAAGGTTGTCGATACTTCTTGGCCCAGCTACAGAAAATGGAGGACAAAATGAAGGAAGACACGCCACAAGAGATCAAATCTCTATAGGCAGAGTTCTCGTATGCATTCCAAGAACCACCGGCTATGTTCCCACCAGAACGACACATGGGACACATGATTCCACTACGACTCCTCCATTCAGACCCATGTATCGCCTTAGTCCAACAAAAAGGCAAGAGGCAAAACACCAGATCGAATAGTACCTTGCAAAGGGGTGGATTGAGCCAAGTAGCTCACTGTACGGTGCACCAATCTTTTTTGTGAACAAAAATGATGGTGGTTTACGCATGTGCGTGGACTATCATGCGCTGAACAAGCTGACGGTGAAAAATCGATTCCCTTTACCGCGGCTTGAGGACATGTTTGACCAACTCCAAGAGGCAAAAGTATTATCATCTTTAGATTCATCTCAATGGTACCATCAAATCCGTGTCACGGAAGATGATGTGTCCAAAGCTGTGTTTCGAATGCACATGGGACACTTTCAGTTTTGGGTGCTATGCTTTGGGCTAACAAACGTTCCAATAACCTTCTAAGGAGAAATGAACTGAACGTTCGCCAAGTAACTCGGTCAGTTTGTCTTGGTTTACCTGGAAAACATCCTAGTTTTCTCCGAATCCATGGAAGAGCACAAAGAACATCTGACGGAAGTCCTCACGATCCTTCGGGAATGGAAGTTCTACACAAAATTTAGTAAGTGCAAGCTTGCACAAGATGAACTTGAATACCTTCGACACATTGTTGGCAAGGAAGGTATCTGTGTCAACCCAAGAAAGGTCTAAGCTGTGGTGGACTGGCCACGCTCGAAAAATGATGGGCACATTCGGCCTTTCCTTGGTCTTACAAACTACTTCCAATGGTTTATGCAAGGGTATTTGACCTTGGTAGCACCACTAATGCTCACACAAAAAGACGTGCGTTGGGAATGGACATCTGATTGTGAGAACGCCTTTTCCAAAGCCAAAGATCTTCTATCCATAGCATCCGTCCTAGCTCTCCCAAATCCATCACAACCGTGGGAGGTTTAATGTGATGCGTCGGTGGTAGGACTCGGAGCTGTCCTCATGCAGAACGGTCACCTAGTGGTGTATGAGAGCCTGAAGCTCATCCCTGCAAGAACACAATACACGACTGGGGATCAAGAGCTCCTTGTGGTAGTATACACTTTCAAGATGTGGCGTTGCTATTTCAAGGATGCAGAAGGGAGTGTGACGGTCGTGACCGACCACAACCCATTGGTGTTTTTCCAAAACACAATCGAACCTGTCAAGACGACATGCGTGTTGGAGCAAATACCTGAGTCAATTCTCGTTCACACGGGAGTATTGGTCAGGACGCATCAATGTGGCTGATCCCCAAAGCTTGCAACCTGTGGAAACTAAACCAACCACCAAGGTCGGTGGGTGTTTATTGGCCAATATGGCAGCAATCGTACAAACACCAGAGCCCCCTGCACCCCTGCGGCAACCACCTCTAGAGATTATCCACTACAACGGTTTTGTCAACAAAATCCGGTTGGGATACTATGTGGATTCTTGGTTTCAAGAATCTCAAAACCTAGACAAGTACGGATTAGTGGAAGCCACATGAATCCATTGGCACGGTGAACAAGTTGTTGTGCCAGACTCGGGAGAACTTTGAGAAACAATTATCTCCCAGTTCCACGACCCGCCGGCCGTAGTTCATTTGCGACCTTGAAAGATCAGACAGGTACTCTCGGACCACTATTGGTGGCCACGATGGACTGTTGGTGTCTGCAAGTATTGCATAACATGCGACCCATGTCTTCGGAATAAGGCTACTAACAAGAAGCCTACTAGACTCCTCCAACAGCTTTCCATTCCTCGGACTCCATGGGAGTGCGTCAGTATGAACGTCATTATAGGACTTTCGAACGCGGCTCGTGGCCACGATGCAATACTAGTGGTTGTGGATCTTTTTGCAAAGCTGACATGCTTGAATCCTACAACCACTGATGTGAACGTAGAGGAGACCACTCGTGACTTCTTTGAGGGTGTCGTAAAGTACCACAGCTTACCGTTGCGCATTATCTCGGATTGAGATTGAAAGTTTGCTAATAAGTTCTGGCAAAATATGCTCGAATACTTTGGTAGCGAGTCGCAAATGTCAATAGCATTTCACCCTCAAATTGACGGACAAACGAAATGCATGAACCGCATTTTGGAACAAATGCTCCGCATGTACGTGGACCCTGCCATGAATGACTGGGATGAATTCCTAGCACCGGTAGAGTTTGAAATGAATAGCTCGATGAACGATTCTACACAGTTCACACCATTGTGTTGAACAGTGGTCGGCATCCAGTGTTGTCTTCTTCTTTGGTGAAGATTGAGAAGCCTTTGCCAAGCGCATGGATTCCTCGTTAGAGGAGGCAAAGGGTCACCTTCAAGCTGCTTGGCAACGATAAAAGTCGTCATGAGGTCTCGTTTAACATCGGTGACGAAGTGTTGGTTAGCACCAAGAATCTTCGGCTGTAGTTGCCAAGGGCGCAAAAACGTCTACCGAAGTGGATTGGGCCGTTTCCCATCGTTGCACGCATCGAGTGAGTGACATATTGATTGCTACTTTCACCGAGTATGAAGATACATGCCACGTTTCATGTGAGCTTATTCGCTCCATACACGACAGAGGGAAGCGTTAGGCCAACACCGGTTGTCCTTGCTACCAATGCCCAATATGAGGTTCTTCTCCCACTCCAACACCAAGAGCGTACTCTTCGGTTGCGGGTTGTTAGGGAATACCTCGTTCATTGGGCCGGGTATGGACCCAAACACAACTCATTGGAACCCAAATCTCGGTAGCCCACAGGGGTGGTCAACGAGTATTGGAGCGAGTTGGCAGCTCGCATAGATCAACGCTTGTCAAGGGACACCACCTAAATGCAAAAAAATGCATAACATTCATGGACTGCGACCATAGGAGGTTGGGGACGTCCAACATGGTTGTCTCGCGGACGCTCCAGCCTAAAGGGGGGGCCGCTAGCCGTGCTAACCGAAAAGCTATAGCTTAGGTCAAAGTACCGTGCACGATTTCATGTTTAGTTGGTGATTGAAATGATTTGTTTTATTTCATAATGTTGATGACTCACGAACCGACAATCATGCTTGTTGTTCATGAACCAAGACGGTTCATAAAAAGTGCGGAGGAATGTAGCAAGAGGACCGGTTTGGCCCTCCCTCATCGCTCAAGCAAGGCGTGGTTGCGCACCACCCCTCGCTTCAACGAGGGCTGGCCGACGGCCAACATTGCGCTAGCCGCCAGCTAGCTGCCTGCCGGCCGGTTGGGCGACTGGCGGTCGGCCACCAGCTGACGTTCCGCCAGTCGCCGATCGCGACTTCAGTGTGATCGACGGCAGAGGGGCCAAAAGGGCCACAAGGACGAGGCCTCGTGGCCTCGTATCCTCGCCCCTGCTTGCCCTCCTCACAAGGGAGCAAGCAAGGATGAGGGAGGGGGACAAAGGACAAGAGACGGGAGGTGCGAGAGAAAGCTGGCGCAAAGTAGCCAACATGCCTCGCACGCAACGATTTGGCGCTAAACATAAAAAATGTAAATCAAAGTTTGTTTGCGGCAAACCTCGACATAAGGTAACGGAATAACTCATGCGAACACACGAGTTTGAGGTAAAAACTCCCGGTTTGGGTCCCAAAACCAAGGGTAAGGCTAAAAACGGAAATGGGCCTCCAGAGGCTCAAAAATTTTGAGTCTCGCTGCTCTGGATTGTTGATGAAGATTGTCCCTCAGTCCTGGAAAGGTGGAAAACCCCTGACGCGGACTGGGAACACCCTTCTGCAAACTCCAATGATGACTTCATAGCAGGAGCTAGAGGTTTCGGCCCGTTACAGCAGAGCATGGCACTGCAAATGCAGCAGCAAAGTGAGACCCAGCACTGGACGCGTGTAGAAAGCATATGCACCGACAGTGACTTCTGGCGGCACGACTGCCAAGGAGGTCTGCCGATGGAGCTGAGCACGTTGGAGGGACAAGGCTCCAGCCAAACGCGTGTGGGTCTCAGCATGCGTGAGCTCCACCGTACGATACTCCAACTGTGTTGCGTCTTGCCATCAATCATCTGCACGTCCATATTGACAAGTCGTGAGGACACAATCGAGCACAATGAGAGATGCGTGAAAACCAACAGTGTCCAACTTACTTTGTTATGGACTCTATTATTCTTCCTCTTTATTTTTCACACTCTCATTTTGAATGCTGGAAAATGCGGAGTTAAAGAGAACGACGGTACTCATAAAAGAAGGCCATTCCTTGTCCCCTGAGTTGTTTGAGAAAAATCTTGGCATCTAGAAGAGTAGACGATGAAGGTAGGGAAGAATGCTAGGGTGTGAGGGGAGATACTCACAATGCGTGGACCAAATAGTTGCCCATGGAATGGGCAGAACAGGCTAGAGCCTTACAGAAAAATTCGGAACTCAAGAAGTAACATGTGTAACAGGGTGACGAGGTTATGTGTGCCGGTTGACCGGGCCACCCACACGAGGGTCTTGACGTGGGGCTCGAAAGCCACCGGGGGATTGAACCGGACCGGTCAGCAAAGATCGACCAGTGGTTTCTCACACATCAAGATAACCCGGTCGTGTGGTCCCAAGGGATCAACCACTTAGCATCACCATTCAACCACATTTTCTAAGCATGCATGCATGACTAAGATAATAGTCAAGCATAATGACCACGAGCATATGTGGTACATGCATCTTGCCATGTTCTGCTGAATGATATGTTGAATTGCAGTCAAGAAGGTTCAACTTAGTACAACAATTTAGCTCTTAAGCACATCATGGACATTGCCGGAGCCATGAATGGACATTGTCGGCGCTATTCTTGCACAAGACCAAGACGCCAGAAGTGCATAGTTCATCAGGATTACGACAATGATGCACTCAAGAGTTTCACTTCATTTTAACAACCTGCAGTGATGGTGTGTATGTGTGGAAATATTCAAGACATCACTTGCATGTCTTACACCCAACTAAAAATGCTCCCCCATGACCCAGAGACAAACAGTTTACATACACATGAGGGTAAGGCCGACCGATGGAAGCCCATGCCGCACGCGACAGCAACTCGTGAGTAATGAAGAGGAACAAGCACATCAATCAAGGGAGTCACGAGTGCACAGCGGACCAACCACATGCTCAGCCAACTTGAACATGCCGATGCTCAGAGCTTTGGTTAGAAACTCTACACGCTCTTGACGATTGTCAACCCAGATAACCTGAATTTCTCCACCACTAATGTGCTCGTGTACAAAGAGATGCTCAATGCTGATGTGCTTCGTGCTAGAACGATGCATGCCGTTCTACTCGGCAATCGTCTTTGTCAAAGCACCGATTGATGCAGCGGAGAGGATCACGTAACTGCTATGGCAAGCGAGAGATTCACACGCTCTCACACATACGTGCATCGAGTGTTGTGCACTCGGCCTCACTCGAGCTGCACGCAACACATCCATGTGTTCCACACTTTCAAGAGATCACACTCCCACGAATAAGGAAGATGTTTCATTTGCATCTACGTGCATCTGTATCATGCGCCTAGTCACTATTCGTGTAGCCTTCAATAAGAAATCAGGGTTTCACACCATAGAAAAGTCCTTAACGCGTTGTAGACAGCACGTAGCGGACATCATGAAGAGCAACCTCAAGATGTCTCCGACGAGGCTGCTGAAGGAGTTAGACCAAGAAGTTGACTGAGAAGACAACATCGGCTCGTGTGGTGGTGGCAAGGTCCATAAGGGATCTCATCGCACCTAGATAATCGGTGACATTGACATTCTCCCCCAGCCATGATGGATCAGAAGACTTCAGCAGCTGCTGGCTTGCTGGGATCATGAGAGTGGACGTTGTAGGGACGTCGGCCAGCAAGGTGGCAAAGCGCTCTCTAAGATTTCCAGCATAAGTCGCCTGATGCACATGCAGAGTGCGGCACTAGTGATCATGTTTCATTTCCATGTCCGGAAAACTCGAGTTCGGCCCAAGTCCTTCATCTTGTCTGTAGACTGTAAGAAGTCCTTGACTAATTAAACGACAGCGGGACTGCGTGGGGCAAACAGCAGATCATCTTCATAGACCAAAGTAGCCACCAAGGGCTCTCAAGGAGCACTCACAAAGAGTGTTGGGTCTGCTACACTACAGCAACAGCCACCTCTCTCAAGAGATGTGGAGATCTCTATGTTGTAGCAGCACAGTAAGTGCTTTTGTTTATAAACATCCTTTCCCAGTTGCCAGACGTTGTTTGTGACATCGCTAAAGCTTGGTAGTTGTATCATGTAGATCTCCTCGTCAATACGTTCATGCATGAAGGCATTATTGACGTCCCTTTGTTCCAGCTCCCCATCATGTTGTGCAACTAGACTCAAAAGTGCACAGGCAGTGGTGTATTATCCAACTTGAGCAAGCGTGTCATTGAAGACAATCCCAGAAATCTGGGAGAACCATTTTGCTGTAATCCAAGCCTCATCTCGTTCGACCTTGCCAAGAGGCTTCAGCTCAGATAGCCTTGCGGCCTCTTGGGAGAGTTACGAGCTCATAGACATCGTGCTCCTTGAGCACACTAATTTCCTCCTGCATACCTTTCTCTCAGAGGTCGGCATCAGCTCCCTCACGAGCCTGTCAAACTGTGGTATGCTCTTGTAGGAGAGTGGAAAGTCCACTTGGTGCAAACCGTGCGATGACATAGCCTGCAACTGATGCATCAAGAGTACTGTGGAACTCATGTGCTATGAGCAAGTATCTGGTTGCTCAGTTGGGATGGACAAAAATTGACGTAAGACGAAAATCAATACCACTAGGTTTGGCCAATGATCTAGCCATAGAGGATGATGCAGTGGAGAAAGTGCAATGCTAAGAGGTTTGAAACGACTTTGTGACCGACTGTAGCAAAAGAGAGCAAAGCCTCCCCCCGTGTGTGTATGGCTGAGGGCCGACAACAGGGACTTGAGACTCAAGTTGTGGATTTGGGACATTCAGAGTCACAGGGTTATTTGACACTGTAGTTGGAGATGAGTCGGGAGGAGAATGTGCCAAGGCAGTGATAGGTACAGATGCCGACTCACTCTTGGAAAGCAAGGGTGTGTGGCACGTAACACAACAGAGGTTGAGTACATGGCTTTGGGCTCTGCTGCATGTGAGGCTACATGGTTGCATCGCTTGTTGATTGAACTGCGTGCGCATCTCACTCACATCCCCATCAAGTGTGACAGCACTATTGCGCAAGCAATTGCTCACGATGATGGTGTCCTGCACAGTGACACAAAACACATCAACGTGGAACATAACTTTGTGCATGGCTTACTTCCTCGTGGAGTTGTCAGTGTGGTAGATGTGTTTACACGAAAAAAGTTGGCTAATTTCTTGACCAAGTTGTTGTCCTACACATTTCCCCCTGAGAATTTGTGTGGTATCGGTACGACACAGTGTACAGCTCACAAATCGTACATTTGCATACACGGACACATGTGGTTCATGGGAGAGTGTGAAAGTATTTCCCTATGTTGGTGTGTTCATGCATGGCAGGCCGGGGCCCGGGACGCCGCTGAGTGGTGCCACAGGGGGTGGCTTCCAAACATTGGCCTATGGAAAGACTGGTGGACGCAGAGTTTGAGTTCGAGCCCGGTTGCGTCCGCACTCCTGTCGCCATAGGAGAGCTCTTGGGAAATTCTTGATGCCAAAAGTGTATTCGTGCTGGAACGTTCTTGATAGAATATTCCCAAGGCTCTATCCTAGTTGTGTGATAGTCGGAGGTCCGAGACAGGATGGTGCCCGGGGGGCATACAATTGTACTTTGCAAATTCTTTTCTTTTAGGTCTTCTTTTTTCCTTGGCTGGAACCCTAGATCTGTCCTGACTCGTTGTGCTATGCATAAGACACTGTCTCAGTCTTACCTTGACACTTACCTTTGCTACCATTGACCAATCACCACGCTCTCGCCTTGACCTCTTCACCACTTCAAGAGCTTTTTTGTAAAATCTCTCTCTCTCTCTCTCTCTCTCTCTCTCTCCCCC
>SZWC01003010.1:0-30154 GCA_023375785.1 Penium margaritaceum | reverse complement strand
AGAAATAAAGTCCGTAGCTTCTTGGAAGCTACATGGTTGGTCTGTCACCTTGACACTAGGATGCTTATGTGTCAAGCCCACAGTGCAATTCTAGTGGTGATGTGGCTGGTTCAGGCCACTTCCTTGGAATGTGCCTTACAGTTCTAGGACTGGACAGACAGCTATGAAAGGACTTGTCTTGCAAGCTGATTAATCAACCCTTGCTTGATATTCTATTGCGTATAAATGACTTAAGCTCTTCTTGAGATGTAATGCTAAGGCATTTATACTCTTGAAGGTGAACTGTATGCCTGATTAAGTTTGGGGTGCATGACACATGTCAACAAAGTTTGAAGGTGTAAAAACCTGTGTGAGCATTTTCAGTTTCGCGGCTTCTCTGCCAGAGTTGGTTAGCTCTGTAGCTAACACCAAGTACGTGAGCCATGTACAGGCTCCTCGCAACAAGGAATGGTTGGCCACATAGAGATATACAGGTTGATGTTGTGGTTTTTTTTTCTTAAACTTTTGCTGTTGCCAATTGTCGCTTCTTGTGACGGTTGTTGCGCACTAGGTCATTTTATTTGACAAAATTGTCACTCTGTGCCAATAGTGCAGATGCTCATTCCTCCATTGGTCAAGTTAACCTGTGGATTATGGGAGGGGTTTGGAAGGGGTCTTCACCAGTAAAATAGCCAGTCCCACATCGAAATATGGGTGTCCACCATTATCACGGAAGTGCGGACATTCAAATCAACTGATNCCCCTTGTCCCTTGGTCAAATAACTCATGAATCATATTTTTGCGTGCTATTGACTCATAATCCAAGACCATGAACGGCCCTTTGACATTTGCCAATACGATAGCTGGTTAGTCATGCGGAATCAAAAGAGTTTTGTTCCGACATTGTTCTCCCCCCTCAACGCCCTAATCTCGTTCCCAGAAAAATCGTTCCAACCAGATTAAGGAGGTACATTCCACCTTTTCTAAGAATAGTCATCTCTGAGGGTTCCTTACTCTCCTTTGCTCGCACTCAATGCCCTTATTTCATCATTCAATACAACAAAGGACAACGAACTCAGATGTTCTGTATTCAAATGCCCGATATTAGATCACCCTTGCTTTTTTTGGTGGATACCACCTCCCTGGCCCTCAATGCCCACCCTTGGGCTCATGCATCATATCTTCAAGGTAAGTTACTCTCCCCATTCATTTGATCAAACACTCACGCTGCGATCGGCCTGCCTTCATGGCACCAAAACCCTATCGTATCTCTTCTTCCAGTCACTTCCCAATTTGACAAAGGTCTTCCATTGCCTTTCAACACGGCCAAAGTTTCACAGAACCAACGAGATGGAGTTTTTTTCAATTGGGCCATTTGATTGGAAATCACACCAAGGAAAACATAGATTTTCTTAGCTTGACATTTTATGTAACGTGTAACTAGGATCCACACATGTTACGTGGTGCACCCACTTCTTTTGCAACGTGTAAAGTGCATGATTGTTATGTTCAATAGAATAAACACTTTTAGTATTTGTTTCAACTTTTTCCTCGCCCACAACCGTTATCCTTGCAACTCCTTGCCATTTTCACCTTCTCATTCCAAAATTCACACTTTCTACCCTTGAATTACTCATTAGGTGTGTTTTGCCTAAAATGTATAGCTTTGTATGCTCTATTCTTGGTTCCTCAATATTCTTACTTATTTTGCAAGAGAGGTTGACATACATGCGGTTTTCCACCAAGGATTAAGTCATTGAAATCTTCCATAAAAACGATGAACAAAATGTTGGCTTGTCTGCACCCTTCATTTGCGAAACAACTCTAGGTTGAAATTCTAACAAGGAATCATAAAAAATGAGTTTTTTGATGTGCTTTTCAAATCTTTGTTAAAAAACTCATACTGATTTTAAGCACGGGTTTCATCCTTTGGTGGTAAAACCAAATCCTTCTCCAAAACACTGTTGGTTTGTGCGTATCTCTCATTGCACTCTGTTGTGTCCTCCTGGCTTGTGTACATCGGCGTGCAGATGACTTACGGCGAGACTCGATGCTGCTGGAGTGTCGTCCGGTGGAGCTGAAGCATGCTGAGACCTACTCGCAGTTTGTTGGAGCCTCCTCCCTCCGGCGACGTGCTTAGCTCCATTGGTAGGCCTACTCGGCGGTCGGGCCGCCGGCGGTCACTGCCACCGCACATGTTGTCTTCATGAACCCAACGCTTATTCTGACTGTGCCATTGCATCTGCAGCATGCTCTGCCTAGGGTCCATGTCTCTTGCTACGTGGCACTGTTTGGCATCATGGACCATCGTAGGCACTGCCTAGGTTCGGGCAGCCATAACTCTTTGTTGCTGTTTTTCTAGCTAATTCTGACCGCACGACTGCGTTTGCAGCGTCGGTATTATGGTATGGTATAGTTTTCAGGCAAAACGGACAACGCTCGGGTTTTGGGCTGTCAGGCGTCTGGCAGGGCTCACCGAGAAAACCCTGCCTGCCAGAAAATAGGTCCTGGACAATTTTTTGATTGGTTGGTTGGCTGAGTAACAAGTTCTACATGAGTGGGGGGGGGAGCTAGAACTTGGAGGGGTCTCCCATTGTTGCTCATTCTTCACTCCTAATCAGTTACTTTCAGTTTTCAGCTGCTTTCTGACGCTCACACTGGCGCGCACGTGTCTAAGTAACAAATCCAGAGCACTCAGACTCTAGAGCAACAGACTGAGGGAGCAGTAGACTAAGCAACTTGCATGGAAGCCCGCACGCTGCATCAACACCGCCACTGCCCCAACATGCACTTTGGTGTAGTTTCCATTTTGGTATCAGAGCCAGAACGTAACAGCAGCAACAGCAGCTGACAACTCGCGTACAGGTGCCTTACTACGCCGGCGGACCCCCCATATGCGCCAATGCAGGGGACATGCTGCCGGATTTTTTTTTGACAGCATTGACCTACCTGGTAGCGGCGTCAAAATGTTTTCCCACGGCCACTGGGCGAGGGGAAATATTGCTGGATTTCTTTTCGCAACAGTGACCCCCACGTTGGACGCGAGGAGGTGAGCGATAGGCCACGTCAGGCGCAAGCAGGCGATGACGCATGTGGCGATGTCCTCTGTGTCGAGTGGTTAGTCGCAGCAGCCCGTAGCAGCAGCAGCAGGAAGCAGTGGTAGCAGCAGCCAACAGGAACGGTGCACAGAAGTAACAACTCACAGTAGTAGCAGCAGCCAGTAGCAGTAGCAACAAGCAACACCAGTAGTAGTAGCAGGAGCAGCAAGGAGCAGCAACAGCATTAAGTAGCAACAGTAGCAGCAACGAGCAGCAGCAGCAGTAGCTGCTGCAACCGCTGCAGCTGCCCGCAACAGCAGAGAGCTGCTAACAGCAAGCTTGCTTCTCACAACGAGTAGCAAGCAAGCAGCAGCAAGCAGCGAGCTTGCTGCTCACAGCTCGCCGCTCGCAACAAGTAGTGAGCTCGCTGTGATGAGCAAAAGGAAAAACAAAACAAAGGCAAAAGAATCCCCACCCCGCAAACACCATTGTTGTTTCTCCCGCCATTGCCAGAGCCACTACAGCAGTCGTAGCAGCCGTAGCAGCATGCAACAACTTAGCAACAGTAGCAACAGCTATAGCAGCAGCTGCAGTATCAATAGTAGCAGTAGCAACAACAACATCTACAACAGCTACAGCCGTTATAGTTGCACCAACAACCGTAGCAACTGCAGCAGCAGCAGCCACAGCAGCTGCTGCAACAACAGATCAGCCACAACAGTAGTGGCAGTAGTGGCCGCAGCAGCAGTGGCAATGACTACAGTCGTACAATAGTGGCTCTTGGAATGACCGCTATTGACGTTAGCAGACTTCCGCTGACGCCATTACTTGTGTCATTGCTGACATCATCAGCAAAAAAAGAAAACAAGAGAGGGGGGAAGAAACTCCATAGTAGCAACGATAGCAGATAACGCAAGCAGCAGCTACTGACGTCAGCAGTCCTAGGCTGACATCACTGCTGACATCAGCAACACATAAAAAACAAAAAAGAAAAAAAGAAAAAGAAAAAAAACAGAGAAAGGGTCACCAACACCATGCCTAACAGCCCCACTAGGGAGGGGTCCTCCTCCGTTGTAGGGACCCCCCGGGGGGTACCTCCCCCTTTTTCTTGCAGAAAATGCAGCAGCTGTAGGAACAGCAGCAACAGCAGTAGCAGCAGTAGCAGTAGTCCATATGCTCCGTCGCTGATGCCTCCGACCCCCTAACTGCAATCCAAGAATATCTTGCTGCTCTGACACAGCAGCTTGCAGCACTACAGCCATCCACCTCTGAAATTCACACCAGTGGCCCGCCGCTTTTCATCCCTCATGGGCACGCAAGCCTTACTGTGTCTGCTCCTACGCATTACCTTGCGCAGCTGCAGGCTCAGTGCCAGCGGCAAACAGTGACCTCAGTTCTTGGCCCCACTATGGGCACCAGCCACAGGCCCAAGGACTTTGAGACGCCGCCCCTGCCCCTCTAGGCCGACAAGCAGTTTCGGAGTTGGGAGCTCATCTTCCGCATCTGGACGTAGGGTGAGGGCTTGTGGGCATACTACACCTTTCCGTACGACTCCACCCAGGCCGACCAGTTGTATGACGCTGGTCGCGCCACACGTCATACAACTGGTCAGCCTGGGTTATGTCTCGTCCCCAACGCTCCTCCGGCGTCCCGCCTAGCCCTAGAGCCCTTCCTCAACGACTTCACCTCTTGTAGGACACCAGACCCTGCTGCCGCATGGTGTGTTCTCACTCGTCCCCATCGTCTATCTAGCGAGGTTGAGACGAGCCGTTTGCTGCGGGAGTTCAACTCCCTGCACATGGGGAAGACCAAGACAGTCACCGCCTACTGGCAGTGGGCTGAGGACATCCTCCGTCGCCTTGGCACCTCTTCTCTACCCCCTCTCGTCGTGCTCGTCACCATCAAGCGCAGTGCCACCAGTGCGTACGCAAACTTCTTTGTCCACTACTCCCAGAAGGTCCTCTCCACCATGGCGGCCCAGGGCACCCTCATGCCCTGGGCATACATGCTCTTCCTCAAGATTGAGGAAGTTCATCTAGAGTCTCGCCTCCAGCGCACAGAGGCCCTCGCCTCACCTGCCGTCGCCTCTGTGGCCGTCCCTCCCCCGCAGCAGCGACTTCCACCAGCTCCTTGTTGCCGGGAAAGAAGAAACATCAAGGCAAGAAGGACAAGGGTCAGCAGCAATAGCAGCAGCACCAGTCAATTGGGTTCAGTGGCAGTGGCGCGGTCTGCCACAACTGTGGTCAGCCAGGGCATGAGTGGTATACGTGTACGCTACCGACGGACAAGGCTCGCGTCATTGCCACCATGCGTCGCCAGCGGGAGCACCGTCTTGCCTTTGCCGCCGTCACAGTCACCGCCTCTTACTCCTCGACCCTGTCAATCAGCTCCACTCCTCCGACCGCGACCCCGGTCCCGTAGACGCGAGCTATTCAATAGCATCCGCAGCCATCGGCGCCGCCGTTCCCTTCACCGAGGCAGTCTTCCTTACATCTAGGCTCCAGCACCGTCACTCCACACTCCATCTACACTCCCGGGCCGTCTACGCGTGAGCGACTGTTGGAGCAGTTCATTGCTCTCCAGCTCGGCCTGCCTCGCCCTCCCCCCAAGGAAGTGCGAGTTGCGTCACCTCTTGCTTGATCCCCTCGCCATGCATGACCAAGACTGAGTTGCGGTCGTGCCTTGCCTCGTCGTCTGTCTCACCGTCTCCCGTGGTCTCCCTTGTCCCCCACCGTGATGACGTTGCATGGATTGATGATTGACAGTCTCGGTTTGCACCCCCTTCCACGGCGTCCGCATCTCCTACTTGCTGCCATGTGTCTGTTAGCGATCTGGTGCCGATTCAGGACCCGGACAAGACCTGGATCTTTGACTCCAGGGCCACGCATCACATGACGGCCTCTCGCAAGGCCTTTAGTATGCTTGGTCCTGTTGGCGATGTCATCAGTGTCCAGACGGGCTTCGGCCAGGTGTTACCTGTCCGCGGCGTTGGTGTCGATCGTTTCCGTGGTCCTGCCGGTGATGTCTTCCTAACCGATGTCCTTTTCATCCCCAGTCTTGAGCTCAACCTCCTGTCTGTTACAACCCTTGACCGCATGAGCATGGATGTTGTGCACTCACATGATGTTGGCACTTTGTCGTTCCATCCGTCCGGTCTTGTCGTTCTCCACGCCACCACCATTGGCAACCTGTGGCACGTGCCTCATCTGTCTTCCTCTCCCTGTGTCACCTACTCGCCGGCCACCGCAGGCCATGTGCTTGTCACCAGCATGCTTTCTCCATAGCACACCCATCTCTTGCTTTGCATTCCTTGCCACGTCCACTCTACTGCTGTCGACAGCATGCTCCGCACCCAGCAGGCCAAGGGCCTTGACCCTGAGGCTTTCCCTTTGCCATGCTCCACGAAGGGCGTTGATTGCGCTCAGGGCAAGATGCTCTGGTCCACATACCCTTTGTCCCCTTCCGTGTCTCCACCCCTCTCGCCCTGGTCCATTCCAATGTCATGGGTCCTCTCCCTACCGAGTCCGTTGGGGAGCATGGTCGTTATATCCTCACCCTCACTGACAACTACTCTTGCTACCGCTGGGTCTTCTGCCTTCGGCAGAAAAGCAATGTCGTCCGTGCCATTCAGGAGTGGCTTGTCCTTGCGGAGCGTGAGTATGGTCGACCTACTGCCGCTTTCGCTTTGATCACGTTGGTGAGTACATGGGTGAGACCACGACGTTTCTTGCTTCCCGCGGTATCCACCACGCGACGTCCGCGCCCTACACACCCGCCCGGAACAGCGTCTCCGAGCGATGGAACCGTACCATGGCTGAACCGTCCGCACCATGCGGGTTGAGTTTGGCCTCTCCAATGGATTCTAATTTTAATCCATGGCGTACATGACATGGGTCTGGAACCGGATTCCTCACAGACCCCTTCCCCGCCAGACCACGCCGTACCAACATTGGTGCGGTCAGCGAGCCAACCTCCACCCCGCTCGCGTGTGGGGTTGTGTGACCATTGTGTGGCTACCCGCCCCGTAGCAGGGCGGCAAGCTCACCCACCGCGGGCATCCTTGCACCTTTCTCGGTGACTCTTGTGAGTCCAAGGCTTGGCGCTTTTGGGATCCCTCCCGACACTTCATCGTCGAGTCCCACGATGCCCTCTTCTTTGAGGAACTGTTTCCGCGCAACCTCGTGTGCTCCGGCTCATCGGTGTCCCTCCCGTCGCATGGGGGAGTGGTGAGTCCGTCCTCCGTCCTATTGTTTCTAGGTGGCACATCACTTAGTCTCTCCGATCGAGGAGCCCCTGTCGCGACCGCTAGCCCTTCCGGGCCGACGGTCCCAGATGCGCCCTCTGGCCCCTCCGGGCCGACGGTCCCACATGCGCCCGCTGGCCCCTCCGGGCCGGCAGCCCCAAACGAACCTGCTAGCCCCTCCGGGCCGGCAGTCCCAGTCGTGTTCAGTGGTCTCTCCGGGCCAGCCGCCCCAGTCACATCCACTGGTCCTTCCGGACCAACCGCCCCGGTAGTGTCGCTGGCCCCTCCCGACCATCGGCCTCAGTCGTGTCCGCTGGCCCATCCGAGCTAGCCGCCCCTGTCACGCCGGCTGGTCCCTCCGGGCCGGCAGCCCGAGTCGCGTCCACTGGTCCCTTCGGCCCATGAGCCCCGTCTGCCTCCGCCGGCCTGTGAGACTCGGTTCCATCTCGTGCCCTACCGCGCTATACGTGTGGCCCAGGCGACGGCCTCTGACCCAGGCTGTTGTTTAGCGCGCAGACCACAGCACCTCGCCCTGTGGCGTCTCGGCCCCCTGTCGCTCCACGTGTCTCTTCCAGTCCTACGGTCGTGAGTGGGGACCCTGGCACCAAGGCCCTCGGCCTGACCACTTCGGTTGTCATCGCAGACCTTCACCCTGGCTCTACACTGGGCTACGTCATGCTCCATCAAGAGAATCGGCATGCTGTCATGGCTGCAATCGTACGCATCCCACATGGATCTCGAGCCGCACACGCTCTCTTAGTCTGCTCCATAGCACGCCCAGAGGATCCAACTACTATGTGTGAGGCTCGAGCCTCTCCTGAGGCTGCACATTGGGATGCTCACTACGTTGACGGGCTTGCTGCTATCCGACAGCACCACGTGTATGATCTCGTCGACCTCTCTCAGGGTCGGAAGACCATTGATTCCAAGTTGGTCTTTTGGCGCAAAAGGAAGCCCGACAGGTGCTTGGATAAGTACAAGGCCCGCCTCACAGCCAATGGGTTTGCTCAGGTCCCTGGGGGCGATTACGACCTGATCTTTGTCCCAATTGGCGGATTCTCCATGAGTTGAGCGCTCTTCAATCTGGTTGCCCAGTATGGGTGGGAGCTGCATCAGATGGACGTGAGCAACGCCTTCCTCCATGGTTCACTGGAGGATGAGGAGCTCTACATTGTACAGCCTCCAGGCTTCGACGACGGCATTGGGAGAGTCTGGCGGCTGCGGAAGGCCCTCTATGGCATGAAGTAGTCACCTCACTGCTGGAACGAGGAGATCAGCAGCACGCTCCTTCGCGATGGCCTTCAGCGCAGTCGCGCTGACACGGCACTGTTCCTCAGCCCGCAAGGCCAAACCCTCACCGCTTCCCGGTCTACGTTGTCGATATCCTCATTGCGTAGCCTGACATGGCTGCCGTCCAGCGTGTCAAGGACCTACTGCACAACACCTACTAGATGAAGGATCTCAGGTATGCCCGAGTCTTCCTGGGCATGGAGCTCGAGCATGATCGCTCCAAGCGCAACCTGCACGTGCACCAGGCTGCCTATGTGCAGACCCTGTCTACTCGCTTCGCTGAGGACCTGCCCCTCGTGCCCAGCGCATCTTCACCCATGTCACCTGATGGCCAAGTGAAGCTTAACAGTCTTGACCCAGCCGTTGTGGGGGAGCCAGTTGAGGTGACCACGTATGTGCGAGTCATCGGGTCACTGATGTTCCTAGCGACTACGTTGTGCCCAGACATCGCGTTCGCCGTCAACCTCCTGTCTCAGTTTTCTCACGAGCCGCATCACCTCCACTTTGAGGCCGCGATCTGGGTACTACGCTATGTTGTCTCGACTCCTCGTCAAGGTCTCATGTTATGACGCCAGCCATCTGTTGTCGCGGTGGGCTATACCGACAGTGACTAAGTCGGCAGTCGAGACGGTAAGAGTCGCACAGGCTGAATCTTTTTGATCGGCGGCATGGCTGTGTCCTAGCATAGTGGCAAGCAGGGGTGCATTGCATGCAGCACTGCTAAGGCTGAATACGTGGCCCTTGGCTCAGGCACGTGTGAGAGTTGTGGTTACGTTGTCTGTTGTCCGAGTTGCGTCAGTCCGTAGCATCCATCACGTTGCATTATGACAATGAGAGTGCCATGGCCATCGCCGACAATGACGGCGTGCATTACACATGTACAAAGTACATCAACATTGAGTATCAATATGTGCGTTAGTTGTTGCATGACGGCAACATCAGCTTTGTGTGGGTTGAAAGAGCACGGCAGCTGGCTGACTTCTTGACCAAGGCACTAAAGCGCGACGCGTTCAAGAAGGCTGTGAGTTCAGTTGGCGTGCGTCCGTGAGGGCTCTTTTTGTCCCTGACTGCGTCTCTGTGTGCACTAGGGGAGTTTGGTTGTTGACTGTGTCTCTGCTCTCACATGTGTAGTACGCCTGAAAGGCATGGGGGAGTGTTGGTTTTTGCGCATCTCTCATTATGCTCTCATGTGTCATCCCGCCTTGTGTAAAACGGCATGCAGATGACTGACGGCGAGACTCGACACTGTTGGAGTGTAGTCCGGTGGAGCCGACGCACGCTCAGACCTATACGCAGTTTGCCAGAGCCTCCTCCCCCTTGAGACGTGCTCAGCTCCATCGAGAGGCCTCCTCGGCGGTCGGGCCGTCGGCGGTCACTGCCACCACAGATATAATCCACATGAACCGAGCGGTAATTCTGACTGTGCCATTGCATTTGCAGCATCATGCTCTGCCTAGGATCCATGTCTCTTGCTACGTGGCACTGTTTGGCATCATGGACCGTCGTAGGCTTTGCCTAGGTTCGGGCAGCCATAACTCTTTGTTGTTCTTTTTCTAGCTGATTCTGACCGCACGACTGCGTTCGCAGTCTCAGTATTATGGTATTGTATGGTTTTCAGGCAAAACGGACAACGCCCGGGTTTTGGTGTGTCGGGTGTATGGCAGGTCTCACCGAGAAAACCCTGCCTGCCAGAAAACAGGTCCAGGACTATTTTCTGATTGGCTGGAGTAACAAGTTCTACACTAGTGGGGGGGAGCTAGAACTTGGAGGGGTCTCCCATTGTTGCTCATTCTTCACTCCTAATCAGTTACTTCCAGTTTTGAGCTGCTTTCTGACGCTAACACTGGCGCGCGCGTTTCTGAGTAACAAATCCAGAACACTCAGTCTTAGTCTCTAGAGCAGCAAACTGAGGGGACATCGGACTAAGCAACTTGTGTGGAATCCCGCACGCTGCAACAAAACCACCACTGTCCCAACTTGCGGTCTAGTGTAGTTTCCATTTTACACAGCATCCCCCACCGGGGAGGGGGGGGGTTGCTCATCTCCTGTACCCATCCGCCCGGTCATAACCAACTGGTTATGACCAGAAGTTGAAGAAAGAATCAAGAACATTTTGTGGAGAGGAGGAAAGAATCAAACACTACATCCTCTTTTGCAACCGGCTTACCCCCTGTTTCAACGATTATAGACCATTTTTAACTTCATTTTGCCTGAAATTCCCCTAAATGTCCTTGATCTCCTCCTTGGTTTTCTTAAGCCTAAGGCATTCAACTTGTTGGTTTTCGTGCATCTCTCATTGTACTCTGTTGTGTCCTCCCGGCTTGTGTACATCGGCGTGCAGATGACTGACGACGAGACTTGACGCTGCTGGAGTGTCGCTCGGTGGAGCCGACGCACGCTGAGGCCCATTCACCCGTCGCTGGAGCCTCCTCCTCTAGCGATGCGCTTAGCTCCATCGGCAGGCCTCCTCGGTGGTCAGGCCGCCGACGGTCACTGCCACTGCAGATGCTGTCCGCATGCACCTAGCGCTATGTCTGGCTGTGGCATTGCGTCTGCAGCATCATGCGATGCCTACGGTCCATGTCTCCTGTTGTATGGTCCTGTTTGGCATCGTTGACTGTCATAGGCACTGCCTGGGTTTGTGCGGCCATAACTTCTTGTAGCTAGCTTTCTAGCTGATTCTGACCGCACGACTGCGTTTGCAGTGTCGGTATTATGGTATGGTCCAGTTCTCAGGCAAAATGGACGACGCCCGGGTTTTGGGCTATCGGGCGTCTGGCAAGGCTCACCGAGAAAACCCTGCCTGCTAGAAAATAGGCCTAACACTAATCTCTGATTAGCTGGTTAGCTGAGTAACAAGCTCTACACTAGTGGGGGGGAGCTAGAACTTGGAGGGGTCTCCCATTGTTGCTCATTCTTCATTACTAATCAGTTACTTCCAGTTTTCAGCTGCTTTCTGGCACTAACACTGGCGCGTGCTCTTCTGAGTAACAAACCCAAAGCTTCCAGACTTAGTCTCTAGAGTAGTAGACTAAGGGGGCAGCAGACTTCAGCAACGAGAGTGGAAGCCCGCATGCTGCATCAACAACGCATGCTGCCCCAACCTGCTGCCTAGGTTTCTAGCTTGGTATCAGAGCCAGAGCGTAGCAGTAGCAGCAGAAGACTAGTGTACAGGTGCCAGACAACACTGGCGGACCCCCATACGCGCCAATGCAGGGGAAATGCTGCCGGATTTTTTTTGGCAGCATTGACCCGCCTGGTGGCGGCGTCGAAATTTTTCCCACGGCCACTGGGCTAGGGGAAATACTGCCGAAATTTTTTCGGCAGCACTGACCCCCTCATGTGACGCGAGGAGGTGAGCGACAGGCCGCGTCCAATACCTGCGGGCGACGATGCACGCAGCAACGTCATCCAAGTGCAGTTACTTGCACCAGCACGCAGCAGTAGTAGCTTGCAGCAGCGATAGGCATAGGCAACGGTAGCCTGTAGTGGCAACTGTAGTTGCGTACAGCAGCACCAACAGGCAGAAGTAGTAGCTCGCAGCAGCCTGTAGTAACAGCAGCCCATAGCAGTAGCTCGCAGTAACAACAGCCTGTAGCAGCAGCTCGTAGCAGCAGCAACCCGCAATAGCAGCGAGCAGCAGCAACGGCAAGCACCAGCTGTAGCAGCGTGCAGCAGCAACAGCAGGCTGTAGCAGTCGCAGCAGCAAGCCGTAGCAGCAGCCAGCCGCAACAACTGCTACACCGAGCAGTTGCCAGCGGCGGCTGTTGCTGCTTGCTGCCCGCAGCGAGCGAGCAGCGAGCAGCAGCTCGTTGCCAACGAGTAGCAGCCCGCTGCTCGCTGCTGACAGCGGGCAGCTGCCCACTATGACAGATGAGGAAGAAAGAAGAGCAAAAAAACATTCCACCACCCCACCTTTTGTCGCCGCTACTGCTTCAACAGCTACCTTCGCTACTATAGCAGCCTTAGCAGCTGCAGAAGCTCGCAGCAGTAGCAAGTGCTACTGCAACTGCCGCCGCAGCATCAACGGCAGCAGCAACAGCCACAACGGCAACAACGGCAGCAGCAGCAATAGCATCAACAATAGCAGCAGTAGCAGCACCACCAACTACAGCAGCTGCCGGAGTAGTAGCAAGCAGCAACATCAGTAGCAGTAACAGCAGCAGCAATAGCAGCTACAGTAGCGGCCCCAATATCTGCCACTACTGACGTCAGCTTCCCACTGCTCACATCACCATTGACGTCACTGTTGACGTCATCAACTCAAAAAAAACCAAAGAAAGGGGCAAGGGAAGGGGGAAGTCATCCTAAGGGTGTGCAGGATGTCACCAACCTCAACAGACCCCACTGCTAACATCAGCAACCCACAAAGAGAAAAAAAGAACTAAACAAAGAGCATCACACCATGGCTGGTAGCCCCATTGGGGAGGGGTCCTCCTCTGTTGGGAGGACCCCCACCCCCCCTTTCTTGCAGCGGTTGCAACTGCAGCAGCAGCAGCAGCAGTAGCAGCAGCAACAACAAGAGCAACAGGAACAGCAGGAGAAGCAGGAGCAGCAGCAGCAACACCAAAAGCAGTAGCAGCAGGAGGAGGAGCAGCGACGCCAGCAGCCCTCTGACGTCGTTGTCGATAACCCTGACCCCCTTGCTGCTCTTCAGCAACAGCTCGTCGCCCTGACGCAGCAGCTTGCGGCACTGCAACCGTTAGTCTCCCAGTCTACCCCCAATACGCCTCTGTCCTTTCCCCCTCAAGGGCGCACCAGCCCAGTTGTGTCTGCTGCCACGCAATATCTGGCGCAGCAGCAAACTCTGCGCCAGCGACAGACTGTGAATTCCATCCATGGCCCCACTCTGGGTGCCGGCCACAGGCAAAAGGACTTTGAGACGCCGCCACCGCCGCTTCAAGCCGGTGAGCAGTTCCGAAGCTGGGAGCTCAGCTTTCGCATCTGGGCGCAGGGTAAGGGCATGCGGGCATACTACACCCTGTCGTATGATGCCACCCTGGCCGACCAGCTGTATGACGCTGGTCATGCCGTCCGGGCTCTTGTCCCTGTGGCCCCTCCGGCTTCCCGTCTCGCCCTCGAGCCCTTCTTGGGTGACTTCACCGCTAGCACCACCCCAGCCGCGTGGCACGTTCTTACGCGTCCCCATCGCCTGTCCAACGATGTTGAGACTTGCCGTGTGTTGCGCGAGTTCAACTCCTTGCACATGGGGGAGACCGAGATGGTCACCTCCTACTGGCAGCGGGCGGAGGACATCCTTCGTCACCTCAGGACCACTGCCCCACCCCCTTTGGCCGCGCTCCTCACCATCAAGCGCGGTGCCACCGAAGCGTACGCGGACGTCTTCATCCACTACCCTCACGAAGTTCTCTCCACCATGGCGGCCGAGGACACCCTCATGCCTTGGGCATACGAGCTCTTCCTCTGCATTGAGGAAGCCCGTCTGGAGTCCTGATTCCAGTGCACAGAGGTCGTTGCCTCCCTTGCCGTCGCCTCCCCTACCATCGCCTCCGTGGCCGTCGCCTCCCCCGCCGTAACTACCTCATCCTCGTCGGGGAAGAAGAAGCATCGGAACAAGAAAGGCAAAGGTCAGCAACAGCAGCAGCAACAGTCGTCGACCGGGTCCAGCGCTGTCGACTTGGTCTGCCACAACTGTGGTCAGCCTGTGCACGGGTGGTACGCGTGCCCTCTACCAACGGATGAGGCCCGCGTCATCGCCACCATACGTCGCCAGAGCAGGCGCCGTCTTGCCTCTCCCGCCATGACTGTCGCCGGCTTTGACACCTCGGCCTTGTCCAGCAGCTCCACCACTCCGGTTGCTTCGCCGGTCCCGCCGACACCAGCACTGCAGCCGTCGCCACCGGCGCAGTCCTCCTTCTACCTGGGCTCTGGCCCCATCACCTCACACTTCGTCTAATCTCCCGGGCCATCCTCCCGTGAGCGCCAGCTGGAGCAGTTCATCGTGCTCAAGCTCGGCCTGCCTCGCCCTCCTCCCCAGGGAAGTGCGAGTTGCATCACTTCCTACTCCCCTGTCCAGCCCTGCATGACTGAGACTGAGCTACGTTTGTGCCGCGTTTCCACATCTATCTCGTTGTCTCTCATGGTCTCCGCTACCCCCTCCCAGGACGACGTTGCTTGGCTTGATGATTGGCAGTCTCGATTCGCACCTCCTTCAACCGTATCTGCGTCCCTTACTTGTTGCCATGTGACTGTTAGTGATCTTGCGACCCCGGTCCAGGACCCTGCTCAGACTTGGATCATCGACTCCGAGGCCACACATCACATGACGGCCTATCATGAGGCCTTTAGTATGCTCGGTCCTGTAGGTGATGTTTCCGGTGTCTAGACAGGCTATGGCCAGGTGTTGCCTGTCCGTGGTGTTGGCGTCGTTCGTTTTCGTGGTCCATCCGGTGACGTTTTTCTGACTGATGTCCTCTTCGTCCCTTGTCTTGAGCTCAGCCTTCTGTCCTTCACTGCCCTTGACCGCATGAGCATGGACGTTGTGCAGTCGCGTGGTGTTGGCACTGTGTCGTTGCGTCCGTCTGGCCTTGTTGTGCTCAATGCCACCACCCGTGGCAACCTATGGCATGTACCTCGCCTCTCCTCCTCTCCTTCCGTCTCCACACTGTTGGCCACCACAGGCCATGTGTTTGTCACTAGTACGCTTTCTCCTGAACACACTCGCCTCTTGCACCGTCGCCTCTGCCACGTCCACTCTGCCGCTGTAGACAGCATGCTCCGCACCCAGCCGGCCAAGGGCATTGAACCAGAGACTTTTCCCCTCCCGTGCCCAACTGAGTACATTGACTGCGCTCAGGGGAAGATGCACCGGTCCACATATCCCTTGTCTTCCTCCCCTGCGTCCGCCCCCCTCAACCTAGTCCATTCGGATGTCATGGGTCCTCTCCCCACCAAGTCCTTCGACGAGCATGGTCGCTACGTCCTAACCCTCACTGACGACTTTTCTGGCTACCACTGGGTCTTCTACCTTCGGCAGAAGAGCGATGTAGACCACACCATCTAGGAGTGGCTTGTCCTTGCGGAGCGCGAGTGCGGCCGCTCTCTCCGCCGCTTTCCCTTTAATCGCGGAGGTGAGTATCTCGGTGAGGCCGCGACCTTTCTCGCCTCCCGTGGAATTCGTCATGAAACGTCTGCGCCTTACACACCTGTCCATAACGGTGTCTCCGAACGGTGGAACCGTACTATGGCCGACGCCGTCTGCACCATGCGGGTCAATTCTGGTCTCTCCGAGGGCTTCTATTTTGAAGTCATGGCCTACATGACCTGGGTCTGGAACCGGATTCCCCACGGTCCCCTTCCCCGCCAGTCCACACCGTACCAGCATTCGTGCGGTCAGCGAGCTAACCTCCGCCCGGCTCGCTTTTGGGGCTACGTGGTCATTATGTGGCTACTCGTCCCGTAGCAGGGCGGCAAGCTTACCCCTCGTGGACGTCCCTGCACCTTCCTCGGTGTCTCTCGTCAGTCCAAGGCCTGGCGCTTCTGGGATCCCTCCCAGCACTGCATCGTTGAGTCCCGGGACGCCCTCTTCTTCAAGGACCTATGTCCTCGCGACCTCATTCACTCCGGCTCGTCCTTCTCTATCCCGTTGTGTGGGGGAGTGGTGAGTTTGTCCTCCATCCTGCCGCTTCCGGGTGACACATCCCTCAGTCCCTCCGAGCCGACAGTCCCAGTCGCGTCTATTGGTCCCTCCGGGCCAGCAGCCCCAGTCGCGTCCGCTGGTCCCTCCGAGCCAGCAGCCGCAGTCGCGCCCTCTGGTCCCTCCAAGCCGGCACCCCCAGTTGCATCCGCTGGTCCCTCTGGGCCAGCAGCCCCAGTCGTGTCCGCTGGTCCCTCCGGGCGAGCAGCCCGAGTCGCGTCTGCTGGTCCCTCCGGGCCTGTAGCGCTAGTCACGTCCGTTGGTCCCTTCGAGCCAGCGGTCCCAGTCCTGCCCGCTCGTCCCTCCGGGCCGGCACCCCCAGTCGCGTACGCAAGTCCCTCTGGGCCAGCAGCCCCAGTCGCGTCCGCTGGTCCCCTCGGGCCAGCAGCCCCAGTCACGTCCGCAGGTCCCTCCGGGCCAGCAGCCCCAGTCGCGCCCGCTGGTCCCTCCGGGCCAGCAGCCCCAGTCGCGTCCGCTGGTCCCTCCGGGCGAGCAGCCCCAGTTGCATCCGCTGATCCCTCCGGGCTGGGAGTCCTAGTCACATCCGCCGGTTCCTCCGGGCCAGCAGCCCCAGTCGCGTCCGCTGGTCCCTCCGGGCTGACAGCCCCGATTGCATCCGCGGCCCCATCCGGGCTAGCAACCCTGTCCGCCTCCATCAGCCCGACGGACTAAGTGCCGTCACCTGCCCTGCCATGCAACACGCGTGGCCCAGGCGGTAGCCTCTGACCCAGACCGTTGTTGAGGGCGCAGACCATCGCACCGTGCTCCGTGACGCCTCGACCCCCCGTGGCTCCACGTGTCTCCTGTGCTCCCACGGTCGTGAGTGGGGATCCTGGCACCAAGGCCCTCGGCCTGAGCACCTTGGCCATCATTGCAGACCTTCACCCGGGCTCGGCACTGGGCTTCGCCATGCTTCATCATGCGCATCAGTACGTTGTCGCGGCTACACTCGCGCGCATCCCACCTGGGGCTCGAGTTGGACACGCTCTCTCAGTCCACTCCACAGCACGCCCGGAGGACCCAGACACCCTACGCGAGGCACGAGCCTCTCCTGAGACCACACACTGGGACGCTGCCTGCGCCGATGAGCTCCCCGCTATCCGGCAGCACCACGTGTATGACCTCGTCGACCTTCCCCTAGGACGGAAGGCCATCGGCACCAAGTGGGTCTTTCGGCGCAACTGGAAGCCCGACGGGTCCTTGAACAAGTACAAGGCCCGCCTTATAGCCAAGGGGTTTGCCCAGATTCCTGGGGTCGATTACATCCAGATCTTTGCCCCAATTGGCCGGTTCTCCACTAGCCGTGCACTCTTCAGTCTGGTTGCCCAGCACGGGTGGGAGCTGCATCAAATAGACGTAAGCAACGCTTTTCTCCATGGTTGATTGGAGGGTGAGGAGCTCTACATGGTGCAGTCCCCAGGCTTCTACGATGGCAGTGGGAGAGTCTGGCAACTGCGCAAGGCCCTTTATGGCCTGAAGCAGTCGCCTCGGTGTTGGAACCAAGAAATGAGCAGAACGCTCCTTCGTGGCGGGCTCCAGCGCAGCACTGCTAACCCCGCACTGTTTGTCGGTCCGCGAGGCCAGACCTTCACCGCTGTTCTGGTCTACGTCGAGGATCTGCTCATTGCGTCGCCAGACACGGTTTCCATCTAGCGTGTCAAGGATCTACTCCACGCCGCCTACCAGATAAAGGACCTTGGGTCTGCCAGAGCCTTCCTGGGCATGGAGCTCGAGCATGATCGCTCTTAGGGCGTCCTGCACATCCACCAAGCCGCCTATGTGTACACATTGTCCACCCGCTTTGCCGAGGACCTGCCACTCGTGCGGAGGGCATCCTCACCCATGTCACCCGATGGCCAGGCAAAGCTGAAGACTCCTGACCCAGCAGTTGTGGGGGAGCTAGTTGACGTGACCACATACCTGCGAGTCATCGGGTCACTGATGTTCATGGCGATGACCACGCGCCCAGACATCACGTTCGCCGCCAGCCTCCTGGCCCAGTTCTCTCAAGAGCCGCGTCACCTCCATTATGAGGCCGCGATCCGAGTACTGCGCTATGTTATCTTGACTCCTCGGCGAGGTCTCATGTTCCGCCATCAGCCGTCTGTTGTCGCAGTGGGCTACACCAATAGTGACTGGGCCGGCAGTCCGGACGGTAAGATTCGCACAGGCTGGATCTTTTTGATTGGCGGCACAGCTGTGTCCTGGCGTAGTGGCAAATAAGTATGCATTGCACATAGCAGTGCTGAGGTTGAGTACGTTGCTATTGGCTCAGGCGCGTGTGAGAGTGTGTGGTTGCATCGTCTGTTGTCCGAGTTACGTCAGTCTGTCCCATCCATCACGTTGCACTGTGACAATGAGAGTGCCATGGCCATCGCCGACAATGATGGCGTGCATCACACACCCACAAAGTACATCAATGTTGAGTATCACTATGTGTGTTTGTTCTTGCATGACGGCAGCGTTAGCATCGTGTGGGTTGAGACAGCACGGCAATTGGCTGACTTCTTGACCAAGGAACTGAAGCGCGATTCGTTCAAGAAAGCTGTGAGTTCAGTCGACATGCATCCGTGAGTGTTTCTCTCTGTCCCTGCTTGCGTCTCTGCTTGGCCTGGGGGACTTTGGTCGTTGACTGTGTCTCTGCCCGCACATGTGCACTACACCTGTGAGTCATGGGATAGTGTTGGTTTTCGTGCATCTCTCATTGTACTCTTTTGTGTCCTCCCGGCTTGTGTACATCGGCGTGTATATGACTGACGACGAGACTTGACGCTGCTGGAGTGTCGCTCGGTGGAGCCGACACACGCTGAGGCCCATTCACGCGTCGCTGGAGCCTCCTCCTCTCGCGATGCGCTAAGCTCCATCGGCAGGCCTCCTCGATGGTCAGGCCGCCGGCGGTCACTGCCACTGCAGATGCTTTCTGCATGCACCTAGCGCTATGTCTGGCTGTGGCATTGTGTCTACAGCATCATGCGATGCCCAGGGTCCATGTCTCCTGTTGTATGGTCCTGTTTGGCATCGCTGACTGTCATAGGCACTGCCTGGGTTCGTGCAGCCATAACTTCTTGTAGCTGTTTTTAGCTGATTCTGACCGCACGACTGCATTCGCAGTATTGGTATTATAGTATGGTCCAGTTTTCAGGCAAAACGGACGACGCCCAGGTTTTGGGTTGTCGGGCGTCTCGCAGGGCTCACCGAGAAAACCGTGCCTGCCAGAAAATAGGTCTAGCACTATTTTTTGATTGGCTGGTTAGCTGCGAAACAAGTTCTACACTAGAGTGGGGGAGCTAGAACTTGGAGGGTGTTATGATTTGTGACGTTCCTGTACAGTCTACTGTGACCACTCGGCCGTGTCCATACTCGTGCAGATCCCTACGGCGGGCCCTGGTGACACCGGAGGGACGACGGGCGGTGGACTACCAGCTTGGAGCTAATCGACTACCGTTTCAGAGCCCCGGACACTGCCAGGACTCACTGTTGTTTCTCTGCAGCCGGCATGAGTCTTTTCGGGGGACTGGCCATGAGCCCGATTTGCAGGTTTTTGCATTGCGTGTCCACCGTCTGATGATGGATGCATGCATGTGACCAGTCGTAGCGTACGTCTTGTGATCCTACACGTCTAGGTTCAGATGGCGTAGCATTCTGACATGTGTGGGTGGAGTTATGGCCAAAACAGTGGTTTTGGGCCAGTTTTAGGACAGCTCTTGGACCGCCGCGTGCGACACCCGCTGTGCGCCGCGGCAGGTATTTAGGCCATGGACATGTCATTTGTTATCTCTCTCTGTGCAAATGCTATTGAAACATCCAGACACTTTGCCTTGTGTCCCCTAGCCAAACTCTTGCCGTTGCGTACACGACCTGTGACTGTCGTTAGCGTCTGATAAGGCACTGACGCCTGGTCAACGGGAGTATTGCTAGGAAGCTACCTTGCATCTTATCATGGTATCAGAGCAGTGAGACAGTTTTCACAGAGCTGCGTAGCAGAGACGCAACAGAGCAGCAGCAGTGAGAGTCACCGCTGCAGTAGATCTACTGGGGCCTGTCGAAGACTGCCGGTCGCCGTCGACACAGCCCACACCCATCACGTGAGACCGTAGCAGCGGCGTTGCCATTGTGCCAGTAGCAGCATAGCAGTAGAGCAGCAACAGCAGCAGCACCGTAGCAGCAGCTATAGTAACGCGTGGCGGCTGCAGCGAGTGCACCCGCCGTCCGCGACCGCATCGGCGGCCGCGGCAGCAGCAGCGAGCAGCGGCAGCGGCGGCAGCAGCAGAGCAGCAACAGCGAGAGCAACAGCAGCAGCGCAACAGTAGCAGCAGCAGCCGCTGCGACAACAGCTGAGTAGTAGCAGCTGTAGTAGCAACAGCGCAACAACAGTAGCTGCAGCAACGCGCGCTGGCGGTAGCAAGCAGCAGCCATAGCGAGCAGCAGCAGCAGCGGCATAACGCAGCCGCTCTTGCCACTGTTGTGCAGGCAGCCACGCAGCTACTGCTGCAGCTAATAGCACAGCTGCAGCAGTAGTTTAGCGGAGGCTGTTACGCAGCCTCCATGCAGCTTCTGCGCAGCCACCGCGGAGCGGCTGCACGCTCGCGCAGAACCGCAAGAACGAAAAAAAAGGGGACTAATGAGTCGAGCCAACGTCAGCATTTTTGCTTGCTGATGTCATCAGGTCGTGCTGATGTCAGCAACCACTTGCTGACGTCAGCACCATACTTAGCCAGATTTTTGGCCGGACAGTCAAAAATTGCCAGCGTCTCAACTCCTTGAGAAACGCTGACGCTTTTGAAATCCGAAAAAATTGACCTTTCGACCCATACTGAGAGGCGACATGGACTCGTCGGACGACAAGGAGAAGGCGACAGGTGATCCCTCCTCCGCCTCTTCTGGGGTCTTAGGCCCACACTCGCAGGCCATTGAGGACCTGCGGAGCCAGCAGGTTTAGATGCGTAGTCTACAGCGGGAGCAGACTGATGCCATCCGTACGCTGACTGAGCTTCTGCATGGCCAGTCCACAGTCCAACGGCAGGTTTCCGAGGGAGCTGCCTGCGTCGCGATCTCAGCGACCCTCTGATGCCGAGTGTTCCGTTGCCCGTTGTACAATGACGTCCACCAGTCGTGACTCCAGTGGCACTTGGATCATCGATTCTGGTGCCACTCATCACATGACGTGTCGTCGTAGTGATTTTGTCGTTCTCGGTCCTATCACGTTTGTCCGTTCCGTCCGTACAGGCTCTGGTCAGTCCTTGCCAGTCCATGGTGTTGGGGTTGTATGTTTTGACTGTCCGTCTAGCCCCCTGTACCTTTCTGACGTGTTGTTTGTGCCTGATCTTGAGCATAGCCTGCTTTATGTGTGTGCCTGCACAGTGATGGGCCTCATTGTGGAGCACACTACAGACTCAGCGACTGTGATTGCTACTGACACTCGCAGTGTTGTCCTTCATGCCTCTGTCATAGGTGATTTGTATCGCGTCTCTCGTACCTCCTCCCCTTGCTCCCCTTCCTCCTCCGCTCGGGTTTTTGTCACTGGTGTTCTGTCTCCAGAACACCAGCGATTGCTTCATCGTCGTCTGTCTCACGTGGGCTCCGATATTGTGTCGAAGCTCATTCGAACACAGCTTGCTCTCGATCTTGACACGGCTTCCTTCGAGAAGCCACCCAAGACTGACTGTCTCTTTTGCACTGAGGGGAAGATGCACAGATGCACCTTCTCTGACTCTCGTTCCCGAGCGCTTCGGCCTCTCGAGTTAGTGCACTCGGACCTTCTCGGTCCTCTTCCGGTCGAGTCCCTATCTGATCGGGGTCGGCATGTTCTGACTCTGACGGATGACTTTTCCCAAATGCGATGGGTCTACAGCCTGCGTCAGAAGAGCAACGCCGCCCTTGCGGTTCGACTCTGGCTAGTGATGGCTGAGCGTCAGTCACGTCACATGCTACATACATTCCGCTCAGATCGCGGCGGTGAGTTCGTTGGCGAGATGGACGGATTCTTTGCCGAGCACGAGATTTTTCACCTGGTCTCCGCTCCTGCTACCCCTCAGTAGAACGGTGTTTCCGATCGCTGGAACCGCACCATGGAGGATGCTGTTCACGCTATGCGGTATGAGTGCAAACTCCCTGAGTCCTTCGCTTTTGAGGGTTTCGCCTACATGACGTGGGTCTAGAACCACCTCCTGCACGGTCCGCTTCCGGACCATATTACACCATATGAGCTCTGGTTTGGACATTTTGCTGACCTTCATTTACCTCGTGTCTGGGGATCCCTGGCCTCCGTGTGGTACACTGAAGACCAGCAGGGGTCCAAGGTCTCACCTCAGGGCCGCTTGTGTGCCTTCGTCAGCATTTCCCCGCGGTCGAAGGCTTAGCGCTTCTGGGACCCTACTCGTTGTCGCGTCATTGAGNGACCCTACTCTTTGTCGCGTCATTGAGTCCTGCGACGCGCTCTTTTTCGAGTCTCTCACATACCGTGACCTGACTTCGATCACAGCACTCTCCGCCACGCATGTTCCTACCTGTGAGGGTTCTCGGCGGATGAGGGAGACTTCTACGCCAGAGAGCACCTCTCATCAGGCTGATGTGTCCGCTCGAGCCCCCTTCACCTCTTGGTCTCCGGCTCTTTATGACCCGGGGATCATCGCTGTTGGTCCAGAGACCTCGCCTCTCCAGCTTGTTTCACACCCCACAGATGTCCCTACCTCAGGAGTGGGCTGGGCTGGGTCAGACGCCGGAGCAAGAGTACCAGTGGACACAGGTGGTGATGCAGGAGGAGGCGTGAGAGCAGCGGTACCTGTGGGGTGTGAAACAGGCTGAAGAGGCAGGATCTCTGGACCAACGGCAATGATAGCCGGATCATCGAGTGCTGGAGATCGAGAGGGGACTCGAGCGGACACATCAGCCTGACGAGAAATGGTCGCTGGCGGAGAAGTCTCCCCCATCCACCAAGGACCCTCATAGAAAGGGACATGAGCCGCAGAGAGGGTTGTGATCGAAGTCAGATCACGGTAGGTGAGTGACTCAAAAAACAGTGCGTCACGGGACTCAATGGCACGACGGCAAGTGGGCTCCCAAAAGCGCCAGGCCTTCGACCGCGTGGAGATGCCGATGAAGGCATACAAGCGACCCCGAGGGGAGAACTTGGACCCCTGCTGGTCCTCGGTGTACCACACGGATGCCAGGGAACTCCAGATGCGTGCGAGACGAAGATCAGCACGGTGGCCAAACCAGAGCTCGTACGGTGTAACATGATCCGGAAGCGGACCATGCGGGAGGCGGTTCCAGACCCAAGTCATGTAGGCGAAGCCCTGGAATGCGAAGGACTCCGGGAGACCGCACTCAGACCGCATGGCGCGGACCGTATCCTCCATGGTGCGGTTCCAGCGCTCAGATACACCGTTCTGCTGTGGGGTAGCAGGAGCAGAGACCTGGTGAAAAATGCCGTGCTCAGCAAAGAAGGAGTCCATCTCACCGAGGAACTCGCCGCCGCGATCCGAGCAAAAGGTATGTAACGTATGGCGAGATTGACGCTCAGCCATCACAAGCTAGAGCCGAACCGTAAGGGCAGCGTCGCTCTTCTGACGCAGACTGTAGACCCACCGCATCCGGGTGAAGTCATCAGTCAGCGTCTGAACATACCGGCCCCTCTCGGACAGGGACTCGACCGGGAGAGGACCGAGCAGGTCTGAGTGGACCAACTCAAGGGGCCTCAGCGCTCGGGAACGCGAATCAGGGTAAGTGCACCGGTGCATCTTTCCCTGAGCGCAAAAAAGACAGTCGGTCTTGGGTGGCTTCTCGAAAGAAGTCACGTCAAGACCAAGAGCGAGCTGTGTCCGGATGAGCTTCGACACGGTGTCGGAGCCCACGTTACACAGACGTCGGTGAAGCAACCGCTGGTGTTCCGGGGACAGAACACCAGTGACAAAAACGCGACCAGAGGAGGAGGGAGAGCAAGGGGAGGAGGGCCGAGCAATGCGGTACAAATCATCTACGAATGAAGCACGCAAGACAATGCTATGGGTGTCAAGAGCAGTCACAGTCGATGAATCAGCGGTATGCTCAACCGAGAGGCCCATCAGAGTGCAGACATGCACAACCAGCAGACTGAGCTCAAGATCAGGCACAAACAGCACGTCAGAGAGATACACGGGGCCAGACGGACCATCAAAGCATACAACCCCAACGCCATGGACCGGTAAGGACTAACCAGAGCCGATACGAACAAAACGGACAGTCGTGACAGGACCAAGTACCACAAAGTCACTACGACGACACGTCATGTGGTGGGTGGCACCGGAATCGATGATCCAAGTGCCACCAGAGTCACGACTGGTGGACGTCACTGTACAACGAGCAATGGAACACTCGGCATCAGAGGGACGCTGAGCCGTCAGTGGGAAGGAACGACGTACTTCACGAAGGTGAGACTCATGAATCCAGTCAGTGCAGTCAGGCCCATCATCATCACATGCGGACTGTGCTCCCCCACACGTGTCATCACGAGTCACGAGGACGAACGAACAAGCAGTCTGTGACCCACTCGACGATGACAACACACTCGTACCTCCCTGAAAGCGAAGCGCCAGAAGATGACGAAGCTCGGCGATGGTGCGGTCACGTGGGTCTGGATCACTGCTGCTCGCCGGTGTGGATGCAGGAACAGCTGCAGTCGTGGTCGCCGCGCGTCTAGAGGAGAGTGCGGTCAACGTGCCGGATGCGGTACGGGCAGCATTGGCAGCCTGAAGTCCGCGAGTGATGCGCTCCCAGTCAAGCGGCTGATAGCACTCGGTGTAGCGATGGGCACCTCCACAGTTGTAGCAGTGCACGGAACGGCCACTGCTACCACTGGATGACGACTGCTGCTCACCCGATCCGCGCTTCCTATTCTTCTTCTTCCCCTGAGCAGCTGCTGCAACGCCCTACGTCTGCGTAGGTGTAGCCGGGGTCGAAGAGGAGGAGGAAGATGAGGTCGTGATGGAGGTAGATGAGGGTGACTACAGGAGGGAAGATGGTGGTGAGGCGAGGACTGCTGCAGCGAGTGAAGTCTCCTGATGTGCTACTGCTGCCTCACGGGCCGACGTCACCTGGAGGAAAAGCTGATGGGCCGAAGGAAGCAGATGCAGGGTGGCTGAGAAGGGCTCGAGAGCAGCGTCGCTGTACCGTGTGAATATGTCGGTATACTCTAGGCGAACTCCGAGCATGATCGTCCGAAGTGCCCATAGTTGTGTGCCCCCTGAGGTCCCCAGACGCGTATAGATACGCATGGCGCGTTGCCAATAATCCGCCGCAGGCTGCGCTGGTCCCTTACGGTGCGAGTGAAAAGCACGAATGTGTGACGCACGCGTGGCGTGCGTCTCTGCGGCCAGTAGGGACAATGCTAGATCCCAGCCTCCACGAGGATCAGCTCCGGTGCCTGTGCCAGCCTCGCCGAGGAAGGGGCGGAAGTCAACGACAGTCTCGCGTGGCATGGCGTAGAGAAGCCCTCGCATGGCCCGGGCTGCTGTCAGCACCTGTGCTGGATCTGTAGACTGGTATGGGCTGTGGTAGTAGGGCCACACTCCCTCGGAAGTGGCCCACACCTGAAACAGGATCTCCTTGCAGTCAAATCCATCCTCGCTGATGTACCGTGGAGGTGGTGCCTCAAAGTCCTTTGGCTGCCGCTCCGTGGGGAGAGCAACCGCAAGATGAGGAGGGTGAGAGACGAGGAAAACTCCTAGAAGGGGGTGATCACCGGGGAAGTCAGGTTACAGTCGTATCGGTGACACGGGTGGAGGTCGGATACCCGTCTGCACCTGACGGAGGCGCTCCTGAAGAAGACGAATCTCCCGCTCCTGGGACTCATCCTCGAAGCCTGGCATGAATGGCTCGTCATCAAGGAGGTCTGCAGGTGGTGGAGAAACCACACAAGGAGGTGAAGCAGGCGGAGCACCTGTCACGGGCACCTAAACCGAGTGTTGGGTGGAGGTCGCAACGCCGGCAGCTCCCTCAGAAATCCGGGAAGGAGCCGTGGACTAACCATGCAGGAGCTCAGTCAGCGTGCGGATCGCGTCAGTCTGCTTTCGCTGCAGACAACGCATCTCTTCCTGCTGGCTGCACAGGTCCGCAATGGCCTGCGAGCGAGGGCTTAGTACCCCTGAAGAAGAGGAGGAGGGATCACCTGGTCCCTTGTCCTTGTCGTCGGGCGAACTCATGTCGCCGCTCACTATGGGACGACAGGTCAAGTTTGCCGGATTGCAAAACCGTCTGCGTTTCTCGTAGAATTCAGACGCTGGCAACTTTTGACTTCCCGCGTGAAAATTTGGTTAAGTGTAATGCTGACGTCAGCAACTGGTTGCTGATGTCAGCTCGACCTGATGACGTCAGCAATCAATGATGCTGACGTCAGCTCGTCCCCTCCTTTTTTTTTCTGTCACAGTTTTGCGTGCGTGTGGAGCCGCTTGGCGGTGGCGCGTTGCGGCTCCACTGAAGCTGCGTAGCAGCTTCCGCCCAGCTGCTGCTGCAGCTGTGCTGTCACCTGCAGCAGCAGCTGCGTAGCTGCGTGTGCAGCGGTGGCAACAGCGGCTGCGCTTCTGCTGCTGCTGCTGCACGTTGTGGTTGCTGCTGCGCGCTGTAGCTGCTGCTGGCTGTCGCCGCCGCGCCCTGCTGCTGGCTGCCGCCACCGCGTGCTGCTGCTGCTGCCACTGTTGCGCTGCTGCTACCGCCGCGACTGCCGCTGCTACTGTTGTGCCGCTGCCGTTGCTATGCTGCTGCTTCCGACGTTGCTGCTGCGCTACTGTTGCCGCCGTTACTGCCATGCTGCTGTTGTGGCCGCTGCTGTTGCGCTGCTGCTGCGCTGCTGCTGCCGCCGCCTCTGCTGCTGCTACTCTGCTGCTGCAGCTGTGGGAGGGCGGCTGCACGCACCGCAGCCGCCACACACCTCTGCGTGACGGTACACGCCGGTGTTGCTGCCTCTACAGCTGCAATCTCACGTGGTGGGTGGAGTACGTTGACGGTGACCGGCCGTCTCGAGCAGATCCCAGAAAATGTGCTGCAGCGGTGACTCTCACTGCTGCGGCTCTGCTGCGTCTCTGCTGCGCAGCTCAGTGAGAATTGTCTCACTGCTCTGATACCATGAGAAAGTGCATACAAGCTTCCTAGCAACACAGCCGCTGACCGGGCGTCAGTGCCTGGTCAGACGGTGATGACAGTCACAGGTCGTACACACAATGGCAAGGGTTTGGCTAGGAGACACAAGTCAAAGTGTCAGAATGCTTCAATACAGCATATGCAGAGAGAAATGACAAATGACAGGTCCAAGGCATGAATACCTGCCGCGGCGCACGGTGGGTGTCGCACGCGGCAGTCCAAGAACTGTCCTTAAACCGGCCCAAAACAATTGTTTTGGCCGTAACTCTGCGCACACATGTCAGAATGCTACGCCGTCTGAACCTAGACGTGCAGGATCAAAAGACAGACGCTACGACTGGTCACATGCATGCATCCATCGACTGACAGTGAGCATACAATGCAAAAACATGCAAATAGGCCTCATGGCCAGTCCGCCAAGAGGCGCCAGCAAGACGTAGAAGACACAGCAAAGAGTCCCGGTGGCATCTGGGGCTCTCGAACAGTGGTCGGTCGTCTCCAAGCAGGTAGTCCGCCACCTGTCGTCACGCCGGTGTCACCAGGGCCGCCTGCCTCAGGGATCTGCACGAGTATGGACACGGCCGAGTGGTCACAGTAAACTGTACAGGAACGGCACAAAGCACAACAGCATCTTCTCAGAGGGGTCTCCCATTGTTGCTCATTCTTCATTACTAATCAGTTACTTCTTGTTTTGAGCTGCTTTCTAGCGCTAAAACTGGCGCGACCACTTCTGAGTAACAAACACCGAGCTTGTAGACTACGTCTCTACGGCAGCAGACTGAGGGGGCAGCAGACTTAAGCAATGAGCGTGGAAGCCCGCACGCTGCATCAACAACGCATGCTGCGCCAACCTGCTGCCTAGGTTTCTAGCTAGGTTCTAATGATTATAGACCTTTTTTTGTTTCATTTTGCCTGAAATTCCCTCGAACGTCCTTGATCTCCTCAGTTTTCTCAAGCCTACGGCATTCAACTCAGCCTATTCCATTATCCGCCGAACAACCCTCCAGCTTATCTGGCAAGAACATTGATCAGAATCGCTATCACCCCCCAAATTAAATATTTTCTCTACTCTCCTTACAAAGTTTCAAATTCTTCAATGGTTAGAACTTCTGAGGTTGACTTTGCCGATGCCCTCATCACAAATTTCATCCTACATGAAAAGCAATTTGATCTCTTTGTGATCTTCAGGTTAAACTTATGTTGGTAACACCCCAACATCTATCCTCCACCATGATCCAATGATATTTGGGCCGGGTTTTAACTCCCAGGCTTCTTTGGTGATGAGGTAGCCCCCCCCCCCCCCCCCCCCCACCCCCCCCGACTCAGTCTGTCACGAGAAGGGGTAAAAACAAGGATAAATTGACCAGATAATCCAGGTTTGAGCATTGTATGTAGCATATGCGTCAGGTCCATCTGGAAGAAGAGCATCTGAGGCTATCTGGTTTCATAGCCTACCGGAAGCTCCCCCCTGGTAGCGTTGGTCGGCATCGTATGCCGACCTGGACGTTTGGCCGGTCGTTTTCACGCCCAGGCTCGACTGGTCGTCTCACCTTTTAAGAGTCTCGAAAGTTTTAGCGGATGGCTCCGACCGTCTTATCTCCCCTCTAGTTCGATCGGAGGTCCTGTTCTCTGTACCATGGTTGATGCCAATGAGCTGATGACATCTAGACGAGAGAATAAAGAAGATTTGAAAATTTTTAGAAACAACGCGTCTGTTGTAATCGCGCCGTCATCGCTGCCTACAGCTGGAGGTTCTTGTGTTACATCGGAGTATGGCTTAGGTCAGATATGCCGGCTAGATCGATGTATCAGGCATCGCTGACCATCACGTATTTGGAAAACTAGCTTTCGAATCTGGCTTTTGTCATACATACTTGCCGTCGTTGTAGCCAGTCATGGCGACTGGTCAGGTCGTCGCCGCGGGCAAGTTTGCCATAAAAACAAACAGAATCAAGAACCTGTTCACGTCCGTCGCATTCATGGTTGACAGGACAGCTGCTCGAGCTTTGACACGAAGCATTCCGAATGAATAGTGTGTTCCACATGGCTTGGGACATTTACGAGAAAACCTGTTCGCCTGCGCTGGCCATCAGTACGCAGTGGCTCAATGCTGGGCGTTGTGCCGATGTGGCGAGAAAGCGTTTTGACGGACAAGATAGCCGCAAGTGGTGAGCTTGCATCGACGGCAGCGGACGGTCGATGTGGCCGTAGGAGGTGGTCTGTGGCACGTGATCGGATCTCTGCAGCGTAGAATCTGGTGGAGAGCGCCAGGCGTGACCAGCACAGCATGGCAAAAGTGAAAAGCGCGTCGCACAACAGTACCGATATTTGCGTAATTGCGGGAGNTTTGAATACCTGTTTGTGTTTAATGCCTCGACCTCTATCTTCTCGATAGATCACGGCCATCCTTTCTGTGGAAGACCGCCTCTCACGAAGGCAAAGAAGGAATAATCGAAAGACCTCGACGACTGCTTGGACAAAAGCATCCGAAGAGACAAACGACCTCAGCACCTACACAACGACAACCGAAAAAAATCTTCAATCATCTCAGACACTTCTTTCATCGATCCCAGAAATGCATGCACACATTTTTCAGAGCGCACCTTACCAAAAAGTAGTTAAGCATTGGTATCGGCTGAATGCACTCCTAGATATTGTCCGGAAACATTGCGTGTGTGTTATTTGGCCGACGGCAGTTTGGTGACCCTGTTGCTCCATCCACAGCCTCCTCCCATGTGCTGAGGTGGTATTGTGTACAAATGCAAACGAGATTTAAAGAGGCAGCTGATACACGTGCTGCAGAAGACATGTACAACCCGATTCTCCGTCCGTAGA
>SZWC01003009.1:194799-210040 GCA_023375785.1 Penium margaritaceum | reverse complement strand
CCTCCTCCTCCTCCTCCTCCAACACCTCCTCCACCTCCTCCACCTCCTCCACCTTCTCCTCCACTTCCCCCATCTCCTTCACCTCCTCCACCTTCCCCTCCTCCTCCTCATCTCCTTCCTCCTCCCCCTTTTGCTGCTCTATCTCCTCTGCCACATGTCATGTGCCTACGCACATGGCATGTGGCCTGGATTACTCCTGTCTCCGTGCATCCTTTTCCGTCGGCTGCAGGTCTCCATCTCCGCCAGGGTGGTGCTGCTCCTTATCGTTTCCTCTTTGGTTGGGAACTCTCCAATTCATGTTCCAGTCTTCACAATCCGAGCCACACCGGCATTTTTGGTCATGTGCTCCGCAATCCCTACGCGAAGCTTCCAACATCAGCCCTCGGATGAACACTATCCTCGTCTCCCTCTTCTGTCTCTAAAGCCCAAAAACAAACGATACCACTCCACCACTTTCTTTTCATAGGAGACAATCATGAAAGAGAGTGGATGTCGCGGGCGAGTCTTGCACCATGTGCTCAAAGGCCTTCTTGCATCTCCTACATCTTGCACCATGTTTTAAGCTTATGTCGTGATGTTGAACAATCTACAAGGGCACTGCGATGGCTCATGTTGATTTGTGATGCTCGATGCCAGTGGACATCTTAGCTTCTGTTGTCATGTTAAAGTAGTTAGAATTTTTAGTAGTTGAAAACAGTGGGGCGGGGCATGTGTTGTCCCCGGATTGGATTTACCCCACTTCCAAGTCCACAGAGCTCAACGGCTAGAGTGATGCTAGGAAATTCTACATGCTTGCCATATCTGTTGGAATGGCGCGCTCCTATCCGTTGGGCTTAGAGCCTGCCTATGTATTGTGCCATGCGTTGAGTCAATCCTTACTTCTTGATCTAAACTCTTTCAACACCAATAGTGTTGATTTCCATCAAAAACCTAACACTTGACATCACACTGGTCAAATCATTTTTTATTTTGTTTAATCTCGACAAGATTTTGTTTCATCCAAGTATGTGAAATTGTATGGTTGCATAGTAACCTTTTTAACTACGATGGTGAATGGTGTTTTTAGCGAATTAATTACCATGGTGAGGTTTTGTAAAAACATTTTGATGCACAACTAAAGAAGAAATCATTGCTATGTACAAGAAACATTATATATATTAAAAAAATTAGTATTGTAGTGTTTCCCTTGTGGTGAAGAGATTTTGAAGAGGAAGTGAAAGAAATGATGGAAGGTGTAAGAAAACTAACTAAGCATTTAAAAGTATAGCTCTTGCCCATTTGGGACAACCTTCGCTACATAAATGTTTATCTTGAAAACCCACAACTGTGAACAAATCAATTTTGATTAAACATTTCAACGGTGATAGGCGTAATTCTCAAAGCTGCAGAAAAGGGTCTTGGAAACGTAAACATTCAATTCATTAGTCGTTTGAGGATAACATTACCATTTGATAATCTAAGAAAGGATTTTATCCTTTCATACGTAATCAAAATTATCCAATTAAACGACATCCAATGAATGAAAAGGATGAATTGAATCTTAAATATGATGCAATTATTAATTGAAAAGGTTTGGTATGTAAAACGTCAGAGAAACATCGGAATGAAAAATACACGGATCATCCACCAATTTGTTTTCTCTCGCATTACAATTTTTATTTTCCTCATATCTAGCTTTCTTTCCAAAGAAGATACTTTGCACTTATGCATGGAAAAAGTGTAAGGAAAAATTTTAAGAATCCCTTGAGGAAGCACCAGAAGATTAACGAAACAAAGTTACAATAAGAGAGTGGTATTAATGACTATAATTACAACTGATACTTTATTTTATGTGACTAAGAATCTACAATGAATGGGAATTAAAGAGGTCTCATCTGGTGTAAGAACACCTGAATATAGCATTTATGATGTCATGAGGAAATGTCTTACTTTTTTAGGCATTGGTGGAGGTTGCTCCATGATAAATGTTCTCACAATCATCTTGCTTGGTGTGCATAAAATAATCAGATCAAGAGGAAGTTGGATTGTGAGAAAAGTGAATGGGGATATAGTGTGTGCCTTGATTTCACGAGGCATGAAATAAAGACAGCGGATGTAAACCATGCGTTGCTAATGGAACAAGTCACTCTACATTGCTCCAATGGAGAACGCCATGGTAGATGAATAAGCATGTACTAAAAATGAAAGGATAATATGTTTGGGTAAACTTGCCATATACCCACTGTCCTTGCAACTAATGGACGTCGTAACAGGTTTTCGCACATTAAGAATAGGAGGGCCATTTTGGAGAAAACATAAGTATAACTTCCACAAAATGTCGATAATACTTCTGAGGCCCAGTCTTTAAATCGAATACTTTGGATATCCACCATGTCAAAAATTGTATGGAAGCCAATAGAATACGGGTACACTTGCCTCATACCCACTGTCTTCGCAACAAAAGAACGTCATACCCACTTTTCACATATAAAGCACGGGAGGGCCACTTTTGCAGAAACATGCGTATCACGTCCACAAAATGTACATAATAATTTCGATAGCCACTGTTAAAAACAAATACTTTGGATTTCCACCGTGCCAAAAATCATATGGAGGACAAAACCGGTGTAGCGTGAATTTCTTTCCAACAGTGGGTACGGCATGCACGTTTTTATGGATGTGCGAAAACAGTGGGTAGTGCATGCATCTTCTCTGTAAAGTGAGTAGCATGTGATTAATGTGCGAGAAGTGGCCATGACAAAATTCGGCGGCCGAAACAGTGGGTATCTCGGAATTAGGCCGAATAGAATACTCTGCATACCCACTTTCCACACTAGCCAATGTAACACAATAGAATTGAAACAGGAGCTTAAGGTAACCTCACGTAGTAAGGACAACATGGCAGTAGACAATGCCAGTAGACCACAAATTTTTGAGAATCCACCCTGACATTCAGGGTGGAATTGGTGTTATTGTCATTCTATGCTAGCATGGTCGAGTGCATTCACAACTCTACTAAGTGTCCGATGATCTTCCGCCCCTCACCCGCCTATTGCAAGCACCATCCATCATGGTCAAATTATATGTCAAAGCAAAGTTCATTGCAAAAATCGTGGAAAACATTGTTGAATCAAGAAGTGGTACATCGACCAAGGGACAGAGCTCTAATCTACAATCCGCGTCCGGAAGTTTTGTCGTATGGTCCACAATGTAAACCGTTTGGTTTGATACGATCCACCTGTCAAACTCATTGGTGCACGAAGTGATGGTTCACGCATGCAGGGTCCGTGTTCCACATAAAATGTGGTCGGCAATGTCTACCTACCCCGCCATAGGTACAGCTAATCCATCACACAACCATGGCTACCGATGGCGACACTAGTGAGGTTCTGAATGGGTCGCGCTGATGGGATCAAGTAGGTGCATGGGGTGGAGAGATAGCATTCTTGAGAGCTGCCATGTTGCATCAACGGTAGGCCGCTGGTGTATGGGCCACCATCAAGGCTGAGTTCGATGAGTGGGTAACGCGAAACGAGATGCCATCGTGGACATCCACACCTCCTGAACGGAAAAACATGGTTTGGATTCTAGACAAGCGTATGCCCACTCCGCGTCCACCTAACACTCTTGATATGTGGCAGCCCTAGCAATACACAGATCCATCCAACCCTTAGTGAGGCAGAGATTGGGCATGCGTGATATGTACATTTGAATGTATTCGGGTTGTGTCAACTACGATTCTATCTTTTGGACCTGCAAGGGTGGAAGATAGTGGACATGTGGTACATTTGTGTACTATTATTGAAGAATTTGACCATTGATTAAGTTTCCTTGGTTCCTGCTAAGTGCCAGATAGCGGCCATGAGCCTTTAGTGTGGCAGGGAGTGGTTATGCATAATATATATGCACGAGTAAATGGTTCGTGTGTTCACTAATTTTATGTCCTTCCAACTGTAATTCTTCACATAGTGGACATGTGGTGCATTTATGAACTATATCATGAACTTGTTTACCACTGTGTATCTGTCATGGAGACCTGTGGTATGTCTCATGGAAGCCCTTTCCATGGTGGATAGCTGCATGTACACACTTCATGAGAAATTGTTTTCGTGTGACCTACGTTGTGCATTGACTCTTCAACAATACCTACTTCAAACTATGATGGATAGTGCACTGCTCGGTAGTGGCCGAAGAAGAAAATAAAGGAATATACTGTTAATGACCAAGGTCAGTTTGCTTGTAACTAGAGACAAGAAGTAGGAAAAGCAGGAAGGAGTGGATAAGTTAAATGACATTGTGTGAAACTTTGAAATCATCAAGCCAAGTAAAACAGAGTTGTTAAGTCACGTGTGCTAATCCACAACTGAACGTGCGTGGGTAAGCCATGCACAAAACAAATGAATTCACAAGAAGGGTAGTTTGTAACTTCACTAAACTCTTAGCATGCATCGTGGAAGTCTTCCCTAAGGGGAAACACGCACAGGCCCATGCATGGGTTGGCCACTTGATATCTGGCCTCCTCCACCTCTCTCTTCTCTAGGTTGAGACTAGCCATCTTGGAACACATGACTTCTACATCCTTCACCGGGCATCCTGTGTCATAGGCCACACGTGATCTAACCCTGTGCCAGTGCACTTTCAGCCTTGGTTGCCGCTTGATCACCGTCTTCAGTAGGACATGGATTTACCTCAGCTGCATTGAACACCAAAACTGAACGTAAGAAAGTTGAGGTTGCTGAAGTGAAATGTGATTCACCACGGGCCATGACAGCATGATATAGATTACAATATTACCCATGTGCACATGAACGACCTGTGCGCTTCCATTTGCGTTACGTTGGTTCCTTGTCCCCGGAAGAGTCCGAGTGGGAGGAGCCGTTGTTTGACTCCCACTCTTCCGTCTCAAATGTCTCATTGTCTCAAGCACTGTCCTCATTTGACCAGTCTGATGAGGACAAATCTTTCTGTTGAATTGTTTGCTACGCTCGCTAGACTCCTAGGGTTGTCAACCTGGCAAGAGAATGTGGAGTTTGTCGCTTCACCCGCTCCTTCACCTTAACATGCATCATCATGTGTTGTTCCTATTGCTACTACTACCTCACCACCTACATCACCAGTTTCACCTACCGTGACCATTGTTGCATCTATTACTACCTCACCAGCTGCATCACCACTTTCACCTACCGTGGTTTCTGGTGTAGCCACGGCAGCTTCACACGTTGCATCACCACCACCCTCGTTAGCACCTGTCGTGGCTGTCGCTGCTGCTATTGTAGAAGCCACTTCATTGCCTCCATGTTTTCATCCACCATCACCTCGCACTCCATGTCTAGAGGCAAGCTCTTTGGCACAAGCTCCTACAATGTTAGTTTGCGAGAGAGCAAGTGCGCTGGTGCATTCTGCGAGCCATTTCTAGCCAGCCCGCCATGGCTGCACATGCGGTCCCTCTTAAGATGCTTGTATTTGTCCTTGCGCTTAGACTTCGGCCTCCCGGCACCATGCTTCTTTCCCGGCATACTTCACCTCGTAGAGATTCACCTCGCGGAGATTCACCGGGGGCATGGGGTGACGGTAGGCCCTCTTCTACGCCATTCTTGTCAAGTGGATATTGATGTACACCTTGGGGTTGAAACCAGAATCAAGCAGAAGGCTCACTATGTGCTCACACAGGAACCCATACTCGGTCCACTGGCCATAGCAGCACTTCTGGGCATTGCAGTCCACCTCTCACCCAAAGAGACTCTAGAGACCCAAGACTGTTTAAGAGAACATACCAACCTGGATGATGTCGTACTCCCTCACCTTCTGCGTGTAGTTATTCACTTTTTAATCCACAAAGGGGGCTCACAGTCATGCGTCAGCTTCCGCTGCTCTATAAACAACTTCTCTGCCCACATGTACAACTGGGCAAAGTAGTGACAGGGGTAGATATGGCGGGGATCCATGATACGTGAGTTCAACGACTCTACTACACTGCCAAAAATGTATTCTAGACCCTACTCTTAGGCCTTCGCCAACTCCTCCTAGGTGCATTTTAACTCCCTTATGGTGAAGGCATGCGCGAGGGTCCAAAAGAGGTTTGTGGCCACATGATCCACATTGGGCTTCACGTTCTTGTGGATGTGGTACGCACAGTACGTGTGCATAGCACTGGGCCTTTCTTGGGCGACAACAGCAAGGAGCTTGGCGTCACGGCCCAAGATGATGGCTGTCCAACAGTCGCAGGCCATGGGATTCGCTTGCAATAGCTTCTAAACGAACCAAGTCTAGTTTTCCTTTTCCTCTTGTTTGCACAGCGCCCATGCCATGGACACGGAATGGTTATTGGCATCCCGGTGTAGTCCAATGAGAAGAACCTGATTGAACCCATTTTTCAAGAACATCGCATCCATGGTGTTGATGCAACGCACATGGTTCCAGCCTTCCAGACAAGCCTCGGGATCCACAAAGGCTCGGCAAAACAACTTCTTGTCTTGCTTTGTGCACGTGAACATCCGGGGGTCCACTCACTTCAGTCGCACGACATCCATGCCATAAGGATGGTCGTTGAACACATAGATTTGTACTAGACGCGTTCACAGATGGAGAACAAGATACGGAGGCAATACTAACCTCCGTGATGTAGGCTGGGTAGAGGGACCATGACATAATCTTCTCGTCCATAAGCTTCTCCTGGTTCACCTTCTTAGCATGATACACCACCGAGAAGTGCACTTTCTCCTTTGTGTGGGCCTAAACAATATGCTACAACACCTTTGTGTTGGTTGACACCTTTTCTTAATGGCTTGCTCGATGTGCCACATCACCCATTGAGCCTGACGTTCAAAGTCGCCCTTCTTGGTGGTTGGGGAGCACTTGTCGCCATCCACAAACTTGATCACGGCAATGTTGCTGTAATTGTGCTCTAAGCGCGCCTTCAAGAGCCATGGGTGGCCTGTCGTCTTCTACAGTCTGCGTCGAACTTCGAGGCGAGTTGGCTCTTTGCGGACATGGGCGACCGGCATGTTGAGGGCGAATGCGTAGTCTTGGACAGCTTCGCGATGGGTATCCATGTTGCGAAAGGCTCGCCCACACTGGAAGTCCGTGCATCTTCCTTTGCATTTGCATGCACGAGCAGGAGTGCCTTCGACATCTTTGCAAATCTTCTCCGGCGGGGGGGGGGGCGATGTCTCCTCGTCAGACGCCCCTACAAAGAGGACATGGACCGAAACATTTCAGACTCATGTACGTATCATATGAACAAGAGAAAATGGTGTGAGACGGCTAACAGACAGCGTATTTTGACATAACAAGAGGTCCAACCCTGTCGGAGTCGACGCCATCTCCACGTACTAAGTGGGTTCAACCCACCCTCATGGTAACCACAAAACGGATGGGCACATTGACTGCCTCCAAGTCACATCGTGCACTCTTCAACACTATCTTGGGAGCGCGGAGTCATGCGCTCCACGACATTGACATGACTTTTCCACTTGTGTTCCTCTCACTCTATCCAAAGGAAGGATGACTGAGGGTGTTAGCGAGAGACGAAGACCTCGGGAGGATCGTGGTCCTTGTCGTCCAAGAACTTGCCTCCATTGGCGTAAAAGTGGTGGCCATCTTGGCCAACAATGAGTATAACAATGTATTTCATGCATTGTTATATGCATCCTACCCACCATCTGCACTTGGAAAACCCACCCGTAGTTAACGCCAGGAGGAGGGCCATCCTCGAGACAGAGGCCGATTACGACAAAGCAGCAACATTGGAAGTACATGTTGAGTACACATCAACAATGGCTCAATGGTAACAACTCCTACGGATGACGACACTGAACGCCCACATCACATGGCGGTTGGCCGACTTACTATGATGAAAACCGTCACGCCCCATGCATGTAGTGTGAAGNGCATCCTACCCACCATCTGCACTTGGAAAACCCACCCGTAGTTAACGCCAGGAGGAGGGCCATCCTCGAGACAGAGGCCGATTACGACAAAGCAGCAACATTGGAAGTACATGTTGAGTACACATCAACAATGGCTCAATGGTAACAACTCCTACGGATGACGACACTGAACGCCCACATCACATGGCGGTTGGCCGACTTACTATGATGAAAACCGTCACGCCCCATGCATGTAGTGTGAAGAAGTACGGAGTGGTGACAAAAAACATTAATCCTATCATGCACCTGGGTCATAACCTCCGACAAGGGAAGGCACGTCACCTTCGAGCACACGATGGTGGCAGCATGTCATCTGACCTCAATATATCCATTTGTTGGCGTTCTTGGCATGTGGACAACAAGAGACACAATCCACCTGGCAACATATTGTGTCATCAAGATATGCTCCAATTAGGGTTTGTTTGCGTGTTGTGAAGGTTGACAGCAACGACAGTGACACACATCATTATGCCACGTTCGGTTTCACCGTTGCATGTTCGGCAAGGAAACAATGTGTCGCCTTGTTTTGCATGTGACACACATCATGCTTTCGGCGATTGTGCCAAAGTTGAATCCCCCTGTTGAAAGCGTGAAAGATTTTAGGGAACAAGAGTTCACTTTTACACGTGTTTTATGCCGGATACCCATAGTCTTCAAACAAATTCCTATGGAACCGATGAAGGATGAAATTGTTTGCAATAGTGGGTGTGGCATGCATGATGTCAGGTGCTTCGAGAAAAGTGGGTAGAACATGCATCTTTTGTTTAAAGTGAGTACCGTGTCCAAAATGTGCGAGAAATGGCAAAGACAAAATTAGGAGGCCCAAACAATGGGTATAGTGGAATTAGGTCTAATGTTTTTATCATGGATGATTTGATCGACCACACACAAATGAGCTAAAAGGATGTTACAAAATAAAATTGAGGTTAAATGGCTTGTGATTTGTATGTAGACTTACGCACATATTTTTCTAAATCTTACTTGAAAGGAAGCATTTATACAAATTATGCTGACAAGTTTGCACGATTCATCTTATAATTCTCATATTAAATATAGTGAACACCCACACTAAGATCCCTAAAGACATGCTTAAAGATGGAAGTCTCCAACGTATAGGCTCAACTTAGGTGAAGGATGGAAGACCTTAACCTTGATCATCGATTATAACATCTTGCTTCCCATGCAGGAACATGCAAACATAGCAACCTCAACAAGGAGTTAAGAATTGTGAGGTAGGTTTTGGGTGCAACAGCGGATAGATCACGTTGCAGCTATTGAAGCCACCGCCATGGCAGTAGGGAATTGTTAGCCTTGATGACCTTGGGACCCGTTGGTATATTGTCTAACGTGTTGAAACAAAGAAGGATGTTTTTCGTATCCACCAATCTCCACTCGGTGAGTAAGGTGGCCCTGCCATGACATGAAACGAAGACAAGCTCTTGAAGAAGGTGGCTCAAGGGTGGGATGTGGATTGGTCTCATCTGGAGCGTTCACCCCTATTGCAAGAGGCATTCTGTGCCATGATGGAGAAGAACTATACCGAACACCAGGAGGCGCACATGACCTTAAAGAGTCTTAAGGTCTTGAGGCAGTTAAGGAGCCCGCTCAAATCCTACCTGAATGAGTTTACTATACTCGTGGAGGAAGCCAAAAACTTCACTATGGGGTGATGGCACCCAAACCTCGAAGTGCTAGTCGTACTTGTTGTTGGAGTACATGCATGATGGCCTTCCTATTGAAACATTGAAGCACAAGATCACTGTGATGTTAGTGATCCAGGCTTGCAGAAGCTAGAGGGGCTTGTGTGGTTACATGAGTGAAGTGTTGTCAAGGAACCGAAAGAAATAGGGTTGAAGGAACAACCTAGAAACCAAAGAACCCCAAGTAAATAAGACTAGCGTGTAAAAAGCCCCCAACCAGAAGCATTTCTACGACAACAATGAACCACAAGTGATGTTTGGGCTGGTTAAACAGAGGCCACAAAATTGGATGCGACCATAGCAGCTCGTGGTGATTGTGTAGCAACGGACCAAGGATATGTTCGTAAACAAGGCCGTGGCAACACTAATGGGCTAAGCTGTTGGGACAGACAAGACTGCGGTAGAGGACCTCTTTAGACTTGAGTTACGTTCGTGGAGACCAATTAAGAGGAAAATAAAAGCATGACTATGGAATCACATTTTGGGAAAAACATCGAATAGTTTAGATTTTTCATGAGTTCGCATTGCTTTGTTGTTTTCTCCTTTCTCATTAAACAAAACTAAGCATTTCTTACTCATCATTGCCCATAAATTTGTACCTTTTCAGACAAGATGCACAATCACATTTACTAAGTGGCGTTGAAAGCAACACTATGCATGAATTATAAGACTTGGTTTTTCAAGCAAATGCCCTCAAGGCAGCAAGCACAATTATGTTTGTTGGATCTTAGGATGGAAATTTCAACCGAAGAAACTTTTGAGACTCAAATTAGCCAAATTCATAGCCAAAATATGTAGACGTCTGTGGGCAAAGCATGAGAGCTATGACATCTAGCAGATTGACCTCGTGTTCACCATAAACTTAGATTTTTTTCATGGAACCTTTTCAGTATGAATCGTGGTGGCAGCATTGTTATGTGATTTAAAGAACACCTTGCAATTTTCTATGTCAATGTATTGCCTCAAACTAGAGTGGATGAATCATGTTTTAGCTGAAGCTTTGGATGAAAAGTGGGCCTCAAGTATTTGAGCTATTGAATTGCAAAGGTTTTTTTAGTGAAAACTATATGGTGCTCGTCATCAATACTTGTCTAAGCAAAGATACATATTGAATGATACACTCTCAGTGTTATGTTGAAGTTAACCATGTTAAACCTTTTGACGTAGTTCTTGGTGATCCTTTACTCTAGAGAAGTAAGCTCTAATGTGAATTGAATAATGTTATTTGATATTCCAAAATGGACAGCCATGATTTCAATACAGAGTTTTCACCAACCTGAGTTGGTGAAAACTCTGTTAGAACCAACACAAGGGTTTTGCTAGTTAACTATGTGATCTTTGTTAGAAGATCCACAATCCTAGTTATCACAACGTGGCCATGAGCCATGGTTAGGAGACCGATGAAATACTCCATGCTGACACACTCCCATGATTCCTACGGATTGGAAGTTTTTGGATGAGTTTACCAAGATTTTTCTTACTTGCCAAATTTAAGAGACGTGTGTTGCATGTCTTGTAGTACTTATGGACATCGACACTCCAAACTAGCCACCAATAGAGGTCAAATGGTGCTTGTCCGTTTGTGTGTCATCCCACATGACCTGCTATGGAAGGTTCATGGAACTTGTTCTCACACAAAGAACTCATGTTTCATCCACCAATCCATGAATGTGTATATTCTAAGAGTTTTTACTTGTAGAATCCACAAATGCTTTGATCATTGAATTCACAAATTTGAATTGCTTTGAATTCTGAAAAGAGTGTATACAAAACAACTATAGTGGATGATGTCTCAAGGTGGTTATAATAGCGATACAAAAGACTATACTACTTTTCATTGTAGTTGTCATAAGTTAAAGAAAACACCCACCAACGTTAGTGGATGCTTTAACTTACACATATTTTTGGTATAGAAAATTAGTCAGGTTGATTCGTCCAAGCCAATACTCCCACATGCAAAAGAATCGGCTCACGTATCCACTCGAACACATCAAGCATCTTGACACGTTTGTTTGGAAATACACCAACGAGTTGAGATCGGTCACAACCTTCACCCCCCCCCCCTAGTGTCCTTCAGGTAACAACGTCACTTTTTAAAGTAAATTTCCATAACAAGGAGCTCGTGATTACCTCTCGTGTACTGTATCTAACTAAGGATGAGCATCTGGCTCTCATACACGAGGTGACGACCATTTTGCATGAGGAGTGCTCTAAGTCCTGTCAACACATCACATCGCACCAGCCATGGTTAAAATAGATCTTTGGAGGTAAGAAGATTGTAATGGTCTAAATATCTTGAAATTATAATTTGATTTTCAAAGTTAGTCATCCATTTTAAATGCACCTTTTTGCTTAATCATAGCTTGTAGAGCTATTAAGGTTGAATGCTCTTACGTAATTTGTCGATGGTAGTTTCCAAGACCAAAAAATGACCCATGTGTTCTCAGTGCTGCTAATGCACAACGACTTGTACCTTTGGTGGGCCAAAACAAATCTCACCCTTGTTGACTATGTGTCAATGGTATTAGAGCTTGTAATTTGTAAATTGATCTTGTTAAATTAGGAGATTTATGGTCATATTACCTAGCATGAAATTACGTCCTGTAATGTATTAGGAAATTGTAACTATAAAGTGGGGGGCCTGTTATGCGTTTGATGTTTAAGGACGAGTTAAATCCATGTGTTGAGAATGTTGAATTAGAACGCCAATTGATTGAGGGTATTTTAACCAACAGCCTGAGGGTATGTTTGCCAACCAACTGCCATTAATCATAAATGTCTAGGAGATTATGACATGTTTGACTGTATTTAGAAGTGTTGATAGGAATTTGCTACATCGTTTCGATCCTTTGATATTAATTCTTCAACTTATTAGCAATTTTTGAATTCTATGTAGAACGAACTTGATGTTTTTAAATTCCATGGATTTCTTGGTCGTATTTATTGAGTTGGCCACTTATTTCACGACATCATGTGCATCCCTCTACTCAAGAGCCCAAGACCCCAAGTATGTCTCATCCATATTTATGTACTTATATAACCTTGTTTGACTGTTTTGACATTTGGAGTGGAATAACACTGACTACTGATTTTGAATGACGCAATTTTGTCAATGTCTTAAGATATCTTTTGCTTTGTTAAGTGCAAATTAACTGTTCACCATGTTCGTTGTGCTCGGTGTAACATCTCATGGGTTGGAATGTGGGATGAGGTGATAGTGAGAGGCCTTTGTGTAACAGCTGGTTGTAGGGGTTTTTATCAATAAGAAACAAGCATAATGGGATTGGGTATTAGGGTTAGGGTTTGTATCTCGTCTGACGGTTTGAATAGGGCCCAATCTAGAAAGGAGGCACGAGGATTTTCTAACGTGAATTATTCCCCAGAAGAATCTCTTTAGTGTTGGGGTCAATTCTTAAATGGATAAATTTGCGCGAGGTGCCTGTTTAGACCCTACCATTGATCCGGAGCCACGCCCGCCTTTCTTCGCTGGTCCGCGATGCTCGAAACAATCCCAATGCTGCGGAGAGGCCTGTGGTCGAGGCGCCATACTGTCGGATGCCTCATGCAGTCTGTGAAACACTATGGCAACAAAGAACTATTATGTCGAACACTAAGGCAAAAATCATGTTGACCTACCCTTGTGGCAAATACTCACAATCGGATACTGTCGTACTATGAATCCGCGTAAACTGATAGGTTCACCGATAGGAGCGAATGGCCGTTGGATAATCCCTATGTTTCTATCTTGCTGCTGAAAGCTTACTGCCGGCAAGTCCGACGGACACAAGGGAGTCCATTTTGGGCTGCGAACTTGGACTGAAGGATCTCAGACTCTATTCATCGACGTTCTGCATTCTTAGAACTCGCTTCTCACTTTTATTAGGTCACAGTTCGGTGCAGAGGATAGACAACTTCGAGGGTGGTAGTCGTCGATATAGATGCGATTAGAACGCGGCATAATCTAGATATCAGATTCGTAAGTCGACATTTCACATGTATGCGCTTACGAAACAGGTCCCTTCCTTCGTCAAGATCTCCGCTCGACAGTCTTTAAGGTGCGGGTCGCAGACACTGCAGCTCGGATGTATGTGCACTTCTTAAATACGTAATTATCTAACCCGTATGCGACAATGGACGGCAGGTCAGCTTGGCTCGTGGAGGCCAGGCCGCATTGAGGGTGCATGAGGGGAAGGTAGACAGCGTCACTCTCGTGTGCTTGCGGAAGGGAAGAACAGCGTTCGCCCTTGCATGTCCTTCAGTCGCCGACGCGTGTGCGCTTTGCCCCCACCAGTCACGAGCCTCCACATTCCCTTGCACCGCCTCCCCTCCCCCTACCTATAATTGCGCACGTCGAGATCTCGCGCCGCCGCACGTGCGGGGACAAGTCGCATGCCTCTCGACGCCGCGCGCTACCTTCGCACAATGGTCAACAGCGCTGTCCCGTCGCCGATAACTACGACGGCCGATGNCCCCCCCCCCCCCCCCCCCCCCCCAGCGCCCACCCTTCATCCGGCACACAAACCGGCTCCCGCCCGCCCCAACGCCAGGCACACACAGACGCCGCCGAGTTGCGCGTTCACCAGACACGCAGACAGACGTCTCCAAAGCTAGGAAACTCGGAGGGGCTGCAGAAGGCTCCCGCCAAGGCCGCACGGTCGGGCGCAGAGGTTGCGCAGAACGGACCAACGAACGAACGAACGAACGAACGAACGAACGAACGGTTGCGCAGACGAGAGCAGGCGAACGTGTACCAAGTCCCTTTGCTCGTGCCGTGTCCAGAAACGATCACCGGCTCCACCATGAACACCCTGTTCAGCTCCTCCACCTCCTCACCCGACGATGGCGGCACTTCGCAGCAGCAGCAGCAGCAGCAGCAGCAGCAGCAGCAGCAGCAGCAGCAGCAGCTGCAGCAGGAGCGTGATCTGGAGGCCGGTCAAGCTTCATCAGAGGCGGGGCGCGGCAACGGGGCGCGCGGCTGGCTTGGAGCTCTCGCGGCGCCCTTCCGGCAGCCGGAGCCCCAGGCTTCCGCGAGCGTCGCTTCTGTCGATGCAGCCGCGCCAGGAAGAGCGGCGTTCGACGCCGAGATCGCGGTGGTTGAGGCGGATCTGGGGGAGGTGCAGACTGTGCTGCAGCAGCTGAAGAAGAACCTCGCGAACGCCAGGCTCGAGGTAGGCAATGCGGCGCGCTGAACGCACGCGACTCCGTTCCGCTTGGCGTGCGATGTGCGTGCGCACCTTGCGCACATCGCACGCCAACCGTGCAAGCGGCTCCACGCGCGTTCCACGCCCAGGAATTGTGTCAATGCGCGTCTAGTGCCCAACGTGAAGCAGGCGCGGGCGTCTTTTTCGTTTGCCGCAAGGTAGCCAGTGTACGGTGCGGTAGACGGTACACCTGCCTCTGACAGAGACGGAGCTTTGTGTCCTGTTACTCATCGAGTAGCAGACCAGACTCCCCACGAGTCTCCTCCCCCCCAAATCAACCTCCATCACCTCTTCGTTCTCGTCTTCGTTCTCGTCTTCGTTCTCGTCCTCGTCCTCCTCGCCCTCCTCCTCCTCTTCCTCCTCCTCGTCCTCATCCTCGTCCTCGTCCTCTTCCTCTTCCTCCTCCTCCTCCTCCTCCTCCTCCTCCTCCTCC
>SZWC01003009.1:173987-184037 GCA_023375785.1 Penium margaritaceum | reverse complement strand
TCCTCGAGGCACCGGAAAAGCTCTCCGAATGCCCGGGTCTCAACCACCAAGAAAACACGACCAGTGCTAAGAAATCTCAGAATATGCGTCTAAACATCACGTACAACTTTCTGAACATCGGAATCCCTACTCCAGCCATCGGGTCGCCTCATCGCACCGGTACAATCCATCGGGTGCGCGGGTCTGAACCCACCGAGAAAACTCTCCCACCTCCTGACAAGCCCACATGGCTCCCGGAACGCATCGACCGCGTCTCGCCGGCATTGTCATAGGTGTTGGAGAAGTCTCGGTGCAGTCTAGAGGCCCGGCGTGTCGCCACGCCTTCCTCTACCATATACCCAGAATGTGGGTGTATCGGTAAACCAGCGGTGTCGGTCGTGACGGGTGGAAGCCACACAAACCAACAGTACGCATTGCAAACTTGAACTTCTCAATGCACATTGCTTTTTGAAGGAAGTCTGCACGCTATTGCCGTGCGTCATCACCCACGACAGAGAAATTGCTATGCAATATATGTTCGTGTACAAAGTGATGCTCAATGTTGATGTGCTTTGTGCTTGTGTGACACATGCCATCATGCTATGCTATCCGGCACGTGCTCCCATTTTTGTGGCAGATGGTGATGTAGTAGATGGGCTGGCGCAACTACTGCATAAGATAACACAACTAGGAGCTCTCCTAAGCCCCAGCTCCCAAAGTGACATACTCAGCCTCAGTCGAGCTCTGCCATACGTAATGGCAATCATGCACGCCACTCTTCCATGAGGCAGTTGTGCCTCCGACAAGGAAGATATAGCTGGACTGGCTGTGCACATTGCGATTATGGGCCCAATCACTGTTAGTGTATCCATGAAAACCACAAATGGTTGCATGCAAAAGCACAAGCCTAGGCGTGGGGCAGACACGACATACCAAACAACGCGTAGTATAGCCTCGAGATGGAGCTGACACAGATGCTGTGAGAATTGGGACAAGAAGTTCATTGCAAAGGAGTATTCTACGTGCGTTGTGGTCCTGAAGAACATAAGGGAGCCAATGATTTGGAGGTACGATGTGACATCGACAGGATCCCCCAGACGAGTTGGGTCTGCTGACGTGAGAAGCCGCAGCCCAGCGGGCGTCATAGGCGTGGATGCAAAGGGGATCGTGGCCAATGGATAAACAAAGTTCTCCCCACACGTCTTGACGTAACAAGCCTGATGCACATGCAGTTTGTGACGCTGGCGATCACGCTCAATCTCCATTCATAAGAAGACACAAGCTAGACCAAGGTCCTTCATTTTGCACATAGACTAGAGGAGATCCTTCAGAGCTAGACAACCTGAGGTTTGGGGGAGGCGATGAAGAGGTCGTCCACATTGGCCAAGACAGCGACGAAAGGTGCAGAGGAAGCACTCAAAAATAGAGCTGGATCGATTACGTTGCGGTGATACCCATCTCTCTCCAAGGTAGCAAAGATGTTGAGGTTTCAACAATGTGGAGATTGCTTCAGGCTACACAAGGCCTTTCGGAGGTGCCAGAACTTGTCTGTGCCATCCTCAAATCCTACAGGGTGGACAAGATAGATCACTTCCTCAAGATTTCTGTGTAAAACAACATTGTCCATGTGCACTTGGAGGAGCTCCCAATCATACTAATCCACCTGAATCAAGAAGGCATTTTCCATGGTGTACTTGACAATAGGTGCAAAGGTGGCATCAAAGTCCATACCAGGCACTTGGGAGAATCCCTTGGCCGTGAGATGGGCCTTGTACCATTCCTCTGAGCCACTGGGCCTCTCTTTCCTTTGAAACACCCAACAAGCCGATATGACCTTACGACCAGGTGGGATCTTCACCTTCTCATAAAACCCGTGCTCCTTGATGTTAGCTAGTTCCTCGCGCATAACCTGCTCCAAGTAGTGCATCTGCAGTGGAGCGGGCTTTGCGTAATGTTCAGTTCAAGCACACGTGCCGAGGTGCCACTTGCAATGAGTGCGATGGCGAATGGGGGATGTGGTAAAGGCCAAGAAGACCCAGCTAGTACAATGGCTTGGTGGAACTCATCAATGATGAGGGAATATCCAAGCACGGTGTTAGGCTACACCATAGCTGCTGCTAGGCCAAGAGCGTCAAGACCAGAGGCAGGAGTAGGCTGTGTGGGGTCAATAACACCACCGTGACCTGGACGGGCTGACCGCACGTGCCTATAGGGATGAGCCAAGGTTGTACGACTGGCAAGCGGGACATAGTGAGGTGCAGGCTGCAAGGGTCTCAGATGACCACCTGGCGCGTGAATGAATGTCGACGAGGTAGGGGACAACGAGGGTAGAACTGGGCTTGCTGCCAATGGGATCACAACCAATGACGGAGGCAATGGCGCAACAGGAGACAACACTGATATGACAAGAGATGATGGAGGTGATGGCATGGCTACAGCAAGAGATGGCACAGGCGGTGATGTAGATGCCATAGGAGTTGACGTAGGCGACGACACAGACATGACATGAGATGATTTAGGAAACAATGTAGACATGACAGGAGGTGACATAGGCAACAACACACACACGACAGGAGACGGTATCATCAATGATGTAAATTTGACAGGAGATGATGTAAGCAACAACACAAACGTGACAAGAGATGATACAGACAATGCCATAGATGCGACAAGAGATGATGTAGGCAACGAGACAGACACAACAAGAGATGATGTAGGTGATGATGCAGATGCAAGATATGGAGCACGGCCACTACCAAAGGGAACTCCATCAATACCACCTTGCCCTCGATGAGATAAGGGCCGAAGAGATGGGACAAAATGAGCAATGTCGCAAGAGAACGTGCTCAAAGAAGAGAGTATGATGAAACTCAAAAGCTCGACTATGCTCGGGTCCCAAAAGTGCCGGGCCTTGGACTGAGAGGAGACACCGAAAAAAGGATAGAGAGGACCGTGAGGAGACAGCTTGGCATTGCATTTGTCCTCAGGGAGCCAAATGCAGGCAATGCTACCCCAGACACAAACGAGGCGAAGATCTGCGCGACGACCATACCATCATTCAAATGGTGTGGCACGATGAGCTACCAGACCGTGGGGAACATGGTTGCAAACCCACGTCATGTAGGACATAGCCTCGAGGGCAAACAAAGAAGGGAGACCAGACTCAACAAGAAGGGTGAAAACACCATCAACGAGAGTGCAGTTCCAACATCCCGGCACTCTATTCTGATATGGTGTGTATTGAGTAGAGAGCTCCAAATACACGCCTTGAGATTCGAGGAAGCGGGCTATGGGACCCGTGAACTCCGCACCACAATCGGTGCAAATCGTTAACAGCTTACGCTAGCAAGCACGCTCAGCCTGGACACACCAATACTTGATCGTGGGCTTGAAATTGCTTTTCTGGCAAAGGACCAAAGATTCAGTGAAATGGAGGGAAGTCATGTGTAAGACAAAAGGCGTAGTGTCTGAAACCCCCTACAAATTCATCAGGGAGAGAGCCCATAACTTTCGCATTGACAAGGGCAAGGGGATACGGTGTGTGTGAGTCACACAATAGGAAGGATGGATCACAAAGCTTGCCTTGTGGGAAATCAAGGCAGTCAATAGTGCAGGGCAAAGGAATGTGCCTGTGACAAGAACAATAGCAGACGGATGACGTAGGAGGCTATGGATGGCAGCTGTATACGCGAGACACATGCAGCGATGGAGCAAACGTGTGTGTGTGTAGGGGAAAGCAATGGAGCAACATGCACATGCACTGTGGCTGTGGAGGAAGGTGACGGTGCAAAGAAGGGCAAACGATACAACTTGTTACAATGCAGACCATGAAAAATAGGATGGCTAGAGGACTACAATAACACAGTGCCAATGCCACGAGATGGATCGAGGTCCATGCCATGATCATCCAAGGCAGTGACAGAGAGCAAGCTGACCTCAAGCGCAGGGACAAAGAGGACATCAGGCAAGAATGTTTCACTTGATGGACTAATAAAACGCTCAACACCAATGCTCTGAATTGGCAAAATATGGCCAGAGCCAGTACGGACAATGTGTACATAATGGAAAGGCTCCAATGTGACACATTCGGAACGAGATCATGTCACATGATGAGTGGCTCCAGAGTCGATGATCTAGAAGCCCTTTAACACGTGACATTTGGTAGTTACATGACATTGCACGATGCTACAAACAAGTTCAGGAGAGCTCTCAACATGGCCAGAAGTCACACTAAGGAGATGTAGCATGGCGAACAACTGCAAATTCTCAATCCAATCAGCAAGTGAAATAACCCTACCACTCAACGCGCCCCAAAGGGCTCCAACCGAAGAACAACGGTGACCCCCGGATTCGACAACCAAATCACACCAGAGGGGACAACCGGATGCTGAGGATGGGAGGGAATCTGGAGGCTGGAGTAGATGCGTCCAACCTATGCGGCAACTCGTGAAAGGACAGAGCTGGTGGAATGTAGAAAGATGGAGCTGCTGGCTAGAGCCACATTGGAGAGGTGTAGGATGGAGAAGGCGGCTCATAAATGGTAGGGTAGTATGGTGACAAAAGCCAGTTCCACCACGGGTTGAGTACATCTACCACTGAAGAGGCTGGCATGGAATCCCAACCGGGTGACGGAACCATCAAGGACATGGCATTCGTGGTCTCCCACTACATGAGGTAAGACTTCCACATGTGAGGGTCTCGACAAAAGAGGATAGAGGGTGAAAAGAGAATGCACTGTCTCCTGAGGCAATGGGACAAGTACCGGAATGCCCAGGTCTCGACCAAGTGAAGGAAAGATGAGAGAGAAAAGGGAAAAAAAAGTTAAAGAAAAACAAAAGGGAAATAAAAAAAGGATAAAACTACCAAAAAGAAGCTGGGAGTCATTGTGAGACCCGGGTTCGCCCGGGGTTGAGAGGGGTGACAAGGCTCACCTCCTCTCCCGCCCCCCTCTATTCTTTGGTAGGGAGGGTGCCCTCGACCCTCGTCAAAAACAAGATGCGCAGGAAGGGGGTGTCGAGCAACGAGCCTATTGACCGACGAGCTCATCAATTGAAAAGCTCTTTGACAGGTGGGCTTGAGAGGGTTGACATATGTACAGCAGCTTCCCGTAGGCTAAGGAGCTCAGGCAGTAGGGACGAGCACAATTGCAGTGCCTAAGCCCGTGCCCGCGCAGCTTCACAGCTGCGCTGGCGATCGTCAAAACATTTGGTCCATTGCTACTGTTGCTGCTGCTGCTGCTGTGCTGCTACTACTGCTGCTACTATGGTTGCTGCTGTTAGTGTGGCTGTAGCTACTGTTGTTGCTGCTAAGACTACTGCTATAGCTTTCATTACAGCTGCTACTGCGAGTGCTGTTGCTATTGCTATTGCAGCTGCTGTGGCTCATGTGGCTAATGTTTTTGTTGCTGCTGCTGTTGCTGCATGAAAATGCATTATAGCTAGGGGGTTGGCGGCGCCGCCGCTGCTGCTGCTTCTGTTGCTGCTAGTGCTATTATTGGTGCTACTGAGAGTAGCTGTGCTTGTTGCGACAAAGGCAGTCGGATGAAGCTGCTACCTTGGCAGCAGCTGCTCATGTTGTGGAGGCAGCCTATGACACCACCACCAATACTTCACGTCACCACCAAGAAGGCAGCCGTGATGAGGTAATCTCCCAAAAACATTTTGGCATCATTGCACCTCTGGCTCTGCTGGAGGACTATGTGATGTGAGCCCTCACCTCAACGCCTTCACCTCGCCAAGACCTGCATGCCCCACCCAGACTAGCCCAGCACAGCCCAGATCCTTCTGATGGAGTTGCTGCATGTTGTATGGTGGGAGGAAGAGGTCATGTCTCTCTAGTGATCTGATTCCAGGAGGGAATAGAGAAACTCGCAAAGCAACATGCTGTGTATGAGGACACACTACATAGAACACAACATGACGGACTGTGCTCTAAAAGGTGGAGGGAAGGGAACTATACAATTTGAACAGTATGATTTAGTACCAGAACAATCACACAAGCGTGTAGGTATAGTCTTACCGACATGCGCGCAACGAAGTGCACACGTCCAACCAACTGGTGAAAACAGACTAACCCAACTGCACACATGACAACAACAGCTGGCGAGAACCCGTCAATCGTACGGATTCCTCGGTTGTCTGAATGGCAAGTGGAAAGAAGCAACAGGTGCAAAACAGAACTCTACACAACTGGATCATGAACAAGCAATGATCGCACCACTGAGGAAATGAACCCCGGGAGGTGGTGACAAGAAAACTCTGGATAGCACATGAGGGTGCATCATTTGATGTTGATGCGGTGAGAGTAGCCATAAAGCATACTGGCATACTGGCGAGCTGTGGAGACAAGTCCAAAGGTCACTGTGACTGACACAACAACACCTAGTTCACACATGCATGGCTGAGAGACTTTTCTTGGTGGTCTGTGCCTGTGACCCAGGAGACTTCATGATGATTTGACTCATGTCATCGCTCACAGGTTGTGTATTCTCCCTGTGGTCCAGACCCGGGTACTAAGTGATGTGCAGTGGTGCTTCAGGAGACCCAGTAATGGTTGATCGCACCCTTGTAAGCTTTGGATCTTTCATGTGTGGCTTGCATGTGGCAGAGATCCGGATGCCCAGTGACATTTTCCGGCATCTGGAGAGGTCAAAATTGCCCAGTTTTAGGTTTTTGGTAATGCCAGCATGCTGTCATGGAGTTCGGACGTACTTCAGGCATATTTGTATTTTCTCGTCGGTCGAGATCCAGGCACTCGGTGACATGTTCCGGTGCCTAAGGGGATCTGCCTCATTTGGTTTCACGATATGCAATGTTGATCTTCCCTGTCCGTGCACTTTGGATGTTGTGAAGCTCACTTAGAAGGTTGCAAGAACAAGTGTTTAGGAGTTGGGTGGAGCGAGGACTTAGGTTGCTAGGTGAAGGGTGTTCCATCTTGCATGATGTGTGACTGCCGACACTGCTAGGGTCGAGCCAGATTTTTGGTGTTTGCATTGCAATGGTGAATNGAAGAGAAGAGAAGAGAAGAGAAGAGAAGAGAAGAGAAGACAACAATGGCCTCATTGCAGTCATCCCCAAGCCGCTGCACCTAGTTACCACCATGGCTTCCTCACAACAGCGGCATTCCTGCCACCACCACCGCCATCCTAGTGTCGCTGTCTGAATTACCCATTATGTACTCACTTTTGGAAGAGGAGGCATTCATCAACGAGGCCTACATGGCACGCTACGAGGAAGAGCAGTTTCATGGAAAATGCCATGAGTATCGGTGTCTGCATCACATATGGATGCCCAGAATGTATGACTCCGACGAGGCCGCCGAAGATATGAGTGCGAGAAAGACAAAATGGACCGCTAAGCCTACTAGGCTGATGGGAATTCAAGCCAGCAAAATCTTCAACATCCGGAAAATCAACCCTATGCTTGGACTGTTGGTAAGCACTCCTTCTACCCCTGCTGCTCCCTTTGTAGGTGGCTCATAGCCGTACCAACATTCATAGTCACAGCCTCATCAGTCACAGTCGCTGTCTTGGCCACAGCATCCGCAGCCGCAGCCGCAGGCGCAACCTCATCAGCTAGCACAGCAGAAGCCACTGCCAACGCCTGAGTTCTCAGCAGGTCAGGTGCCTGCCAACCCCTTGATGCGCGAGGTCATGGCAGTTGCTGATGCTGTTAGTCTTTCCCGTGCTGTTCTTGATGTAGGGGCAGCCGCTGCTGCCACATTTTCAGCCAGTGCTAGAGTCTTGTGTGCACTTGCAGCCACTGCTCGTGGGCGAACCAAGGAAGAGTTCACCCATGCCGCCTCCACCTTGGGCCCACTTGCAACAACAGTTGTGAATGCTGCTGCTTGCATTTCAGCAACAGCAGTTTCGGTTGCTGTTTTGGCTGTCACAGCAGCCACATCAGCCTCATTTTCTGTCCATTCCATCAGGACTACCACCCCCTCGTCCGTTGTCTCCACCACAACTTCTGCTTCTCCCACTTCTTGCATCTATACCCTCGTTTCCACGTGTGCAGCAGCAGCAGTTGCCCTGTCAAGGCTCTTGTGCCTCATTGTTTCAGCTGCCTCCTGGGTTTCTGTGCTTGCTGCATCTGTAGCTGATGTGCTCCTGCCGCTCTTCATTCTGCTGCCATGTTCTCCACGTGGAACACAATCTANTTTGTATTTTCTCGTCGGTCGAGATCCAGGCACTCGGTGACATGTTCCGGTGCCTAAGGGGATCTGCCTCATTTGGTTTCACGATATGCAATGTTGATCTTCCCTGTCCGTGCACTTTGGATGTTGTGAAGCTCACTTAGAAGGTTGCAAGAACAAGTGTTTAGGAGTTGGGTGGAGCGAGGACTTAGGTTGCTAGGTGAAGGGTGTTCCATCTTGCATGATGTGTGACTGCCGACACTGCTAGGGTCGAGCCAGATTTTTGGTGTTTGCATTGCAATGGTGAATTTCCAACACTTTGATTTGATCGCTGTCCACTAGTTTCCACGCACATGAATTTGTGCAAGAGAATAGATCAACATGGCTGCTTTGNTTCAACATCCGGAAAATCAACCCTATGCTTGGACTGTTGGTAAGCACTCCTTCTACCCCTGCTGCTCCCTTTGTAGGTGGCTCATAGCCGTACCAACATTCATAGTCACAGCCTCATCAGTCACAGTCGCTGTCTTGGCCACAGCATCCGCAGCCGCAGCCGCAGGCGCAACCTCATCAGCTAGCACAGCAGAAGCCACTGCCAACGCCTGAGTTCTCAGCAGGTCAGGTGCCTGCCAACCCCTTGATGCGCGAGGTCATGGCAGTTGCTGATGCTGTTAGTCTTTCCCGTGCTGTTCTTGATGTAGGGNGCAATGTTGATCTTCCCTGTCCGTGCACTTTGGATGTTGTGAAGCTCACTTAGAAGGTTGCAAGAACAAGTGTTTAGGAGTTGGGTGGAGCGAGGACTTAGGTTGCTAGGTGAAGGGTGTTCCATCTTGCATGATGTGTGACTGCCGACACTGCTAGGGTCGAGCCAGATTTTTGGTGTTTGCATTGCAATGGTGAATTTCCAACACTTTGATTTGATCGATGTCCACTAGTTTCCACGCACATGAATTTGTGCAAGAGAATAGATCAACATGGCTGCTTTGTGAACCAAGTGACGCTCTGAGGCAAGGGAACATTCAAGTTTCTCAGGAGCCTTACAGGCTCCATCAATGCCACTTGGACAGCGTTAGGCTTGTGCCAATGGGGCAGCAACAACTCTCTGAGAACTCTAACATGATATACATTCACAGAAATCTCACTGCGGCGGCATATCCACATACACTGACAATGATGTGGATTTTGCATGTTTGTTGGTTGTAGGATGCTTTGCTTAGTTGCCGCTTCTTGATCCTGCTGGGGTCATGCTGCTGGATTTTTCTGGTAGCAGCCACTTGCAGAATATTCTTCAAGGTCTGGCTAAACATAAGGGGTGGCAGCTTTCACACCTTGTGCGGGGTGGTGGGTCTTGCTTCACCGCGCAACAAAGTCCTTGGTCCTCCCAACAGCTTGACAATTGTTCTCGCACTTTTCTAAGTGACATTTGTAACATCCCTGGCATTGCTCATACCCTCGCTCCCTCGTTCTCTCTCCCTCGCAAGTTTCCACTACCTACTGGAATCAGAGCAATGAGGGAGGACTTCAGTCATCTTCCCCACCGCCCTCTCACACTGTGGTGCCTTGATCCCTGGGACAAATGTCTGCGGCCATTCTCGGCCACGGACCAGCTATGGTGCATACACTACCTCCTGCCACCTGTGACGGCTGCACCTATCTCTAGGGCTGCATTATTCAGCAGAATTCTATGCGCACAGGACATCCTTGCCCCATCCGCCGTCCTTGTCATCACCACGAAACCCGTGGTGGCTGAAAGCAAGGAAAAGGGGAGATCGGCCCCTCCCCCGCTACATGTTTTCTCCGCATGTACAACGGGCACTCTTCACCCACGCACCAACCTTCATACTGTCTCCTATGATGGAGGAGTGAAGATAAGAGAAGAGAAGGGAAGGGAAGATAAGAGAAGAGAAGAGAAGAGAAGAGAAGAGAAGAGGAGAGAAG
>SZWC01003009.1:131227-168723 GCA_023375785.1 Penium margaritaceum | reverse complement strand
CAAGTACGTGTGAAATAGATTGGCTATGCCTCCTATTGCAGTAGCTGCACGTACCCATTCGCACCATCACTATCCTCTCTGACAACCAGAGCACCAAGGCAAATGCTGAAGATCATGGCATGCATGATTCATGCACCAAACTAACTAACATGGAACACTATTAGTAAGTGTGTTGCATGTTTCCAAGGCTCTCAGCTATGGCTCGTTGAAGATTGCAGTTCATGAAATTGGTCTGATGCACACACCCTCTGTACCTGACTAAGCATTTGATTCATTGCTCTCTTGCAACTTTTCCGTACATACATCTATTGCTCTACGTGCATACCTTGTTCTCCTCTGTTGCATGTGTTATCACTCATCTGTGGCCAAGGTAGAATGTTGGTATTGGTGTTAAAGTGCAAGTTTACCAACACTTTGATCGCTATCGACTAGTATCCACACACATGTATCTGTGCAAGAGAAAACAGCAACGTGGCTGCCATGTACACAAGTGACGCTCTGAGACAAGGGCACATTCAAGGCTCTCAGGAGCCTCACAAGCTCCATCAATGTTGCCAATTTCACTTGGATAAAATAAGACTTTTCAGGAACTAGGGTGCAGTTCCAACGTGGCCTGGCTGGTATTCTACGTTCAAGGCTACTTTTGTGCGGGTTTTGAGTCTAAGCGTGAGCTTTCTGGTTGCCTCATGCTATGTTTCTGGCAATTGAAGACAGTTGTGAGACAGCCACTTTTGCAAAGGGAATAACACGATCTTGCATTTGTTTTCTGGCATAGACATGATCTAATCATTTTTAGGGCTATTCATGAGCTCTCCAATGCACCAAACCGTGAGAGATTCGGATCACCGTAGCTCCCACTATGTCAGCCAAAATGCAGCACCCCAAACCAGCCGCTCAATCGGCGGCGGGCACCACGTTGCGCGCCGAGGCGCCCTCACACATCAAGGACCCATCAAAACACCATTCCGGAGGCGCAGATTTCCCTACGTGTAGTAGCGGTACCCCTCACGCCTTTGGGGTCTGTTTCAATGAGTTACTCATCGTGTTTGGTGATGGGGATTGATATGGTTCAAAACTTGTTTGCGGACCTGAATTTTGATCAAGTCCCCAAGTAACAAACTGCATTGCTGAGTTTCGGACTCCGAGCCAGGATTTCGGCTAAGTCCCTTAGTAACAAAACTGCACTGCTGAAATCCGGCGGATCATCCTCCGGACGCCTCGGCAGTCCTTCCGGAGCAAAATCCCCAAATGACATTTTGCTACTCGTTCCGGTCAAGTGTTCACCGGCAGTAGAACCGGCAAGCTCCCAGAGCCGCTGTGCACATCCCAACTTTGGAAGCTCATATCTCCTATGTTACTAGTTCAAATGCGGCGAAACAACTTCCACCGGATTCAACAAATTTCAGGGAAAATCCTCCAGTTTAGGATCCGAGCAATCCTCAAGTTGTCATATCCAACGACAAGGAATTCTCTCTCTCTGGCAACTCGTCGGCGCCTCCCGGCGCAACTCGGGCATGCAGAGGGGCAAATTTTCAACATTCTCCCCCTTGCACCTGCCATGCCCGCTGCTCTTGCTTTCTCTCACTCATCTTCTGCTGTGTCCTCCAGCCCATCATAGCTGGTCATCCCAAGCCTGGCCACGCTCAACACGTGCCGATCCTTGGGTTGCGCTTTGGTCAAACAATCCGCAAGCATGTTGTGCGTGCTACAATGCTGCAGCACCACGTGTCCCTTTTTAACCGTGTCCCATGCGTAGTGATGACGCACGTCAATTTTCTTCGTCCTCTTATGCTGCGTTGGGTTGTTGGTAAACAAGATTGAGCTGGTGTTGTTCAAGTGCACCACTGTAGGCTCCTGTTGCGGTATACCCAGCTCCCCAAGCAACCTGCCGAGCCACACCGCCTCCTTGACCGCCTCGGCCAGCACGATGTACTCTGCTTCCACTGTGGAGGTGGCGATGCAGTTATGCTTCTTGCTGCACCACAAGACCACTGCACCAGCAAGGAAGAACACATAGCCGGATATGGACTTCTGCTTGTCCACATCGCCAGTGTAGTCTTGTTGGAACTGGAGGAGAGAGTTGACCTTGGAGCAGCGAGCATGTGGGACTGAAAGGGCATCAGTTGTGCTGAAGAATGATTATTGAATCACTCAAAACAATGGAGTACATATAGAGCTAGAGCTTAGGCAAGTCAGCCCTCTCATAAGTCACACCACTTAGCCATGGAGGCTAAGGCTCACACACTAGAGTCCATAATCTCGCACAAGAGAGGAATTCAGCCTCGCAATCAGGCTCACCACTCACACACAACCTAGAGAGCTAGAAAGTGCTCTCATGGCACACTCCTAGTGGTCACATAACCCATAATCCCATGGAGAATCGCCATGTGTCCATGGCTAGCACACAAGGATCTCACCTTACCTAAAAAGTAAGGAGAGGTACCTTTTTCCTAGTCAGCACACTTAGACAAGGAAGCCCTAGAATCTAGGACCTTTCTGGATATTTATTCCATGATCTCTTGACCCTGGACCTCTTGCCTTTTTTCTTTTCTGATGCTAAGGCATGGAGCCGTCACCCATGGTCACCCAGACATCGGCGGTCGATGACCCTAGAAATTCCAAAAACTCATTTCTCCCAATCCGACCATTGGATCGGCTTGAAACTTGGACTACAGACATTTAGCCACCTGATCTTTTAAATGGTGAGGTCGGATCGTCAATTGGAACGGAAATCTGGTAGTTTCCTGGAACTTGCTTGTGTGGACCTGAATCTGAGCCGGATGGTCCATATCCCAACAATCTCCCACTTTGCCGTAGTCAGAGTCGGCTGAGTCCACATGCCTTCATGCAAAACTTCTGCTTCTCACGGGTCACTGGCTTGGTGCAGAAATGAGCGACCTGCTTGCTGGTTGGAAGCACCCTCCTGTACCATGTGTCTGATAAAATGATATGCGATGTCAATGTGTTTGGTGTGTTCATGGTACTCAGGGTTCTTGGCGAGTGCGATTGCGCTCTGGTTGACGACGTGTATATTACNGCAACTCGGGCATGCAGAGGGGCAAATTTTCAACATTCTCCCCCTTGCACCTGCCATGCCCGCTGCTCTTGCTTTCTCTCACTCATCTTCTGCTGTGTCCTCCAGCCCATCATAGCTGGTCATCCCAAGCCTGGCCACGCTCAACACGTGCCGATCCTTGGGTTGCGCTTTGGTCAAACAATCCGCAAGCATGTTGTGCGTGCTACAATGCTGCAGCACCACGTGTCCCTTTTTAACCGTGTCCCATGCGTAGTGATGACGCACGTCAATTTTCTTNGAACGGAAATCTGGTAGTTTCCTGGAACTTGCTTGTGTGGACCTGAATCTGAGCCGGATGGTCCATATCCCAACAATCTCCCACTTTGCCGTAGTCAGAGTCGGCTGAGTCCACATGCCTTCATGCAAAACTTCTGCTTCTCACGGGTCACTGGCTTGGTGCAGAAATGAGCGACCTGCTTGCTGGTTGGAAGCACCCTCCTGTACCATGTGTCTGATAAAATGATATGCGATGTCAATGTGTTTGGTGTGTTCATGGTACTCAGGGTTCTTGGCGAGTGCGATTGCGCTCTGGTTGACGACGTGTATATTACGAGGAATTGCCGCACTCCCACTCATCTCTGCCATCAGACGTTGGAGCCAAACTGCTTCCTTTGCTCCAAAGCTGAGACACACATACTCAGCTTTCGTGCTTGAGGTGGCCACAACCACCTACCACTTGCTGCACAAGCTTAGGGCACCCCCATTCATGAGAAACACAATTCCTGAGATGGAATTGCAATCCTCAGGATTTGAAATCCAATCTGTGTCTGTGTAGCCGATGATGCTGTTGTTGGTGGCGTTGTATGTGATGTCGATGTTGATGGTTCCAACAAGGTAGCAAAAGATCCGCTTCACCGCCTTCTGGTGCTCAGGTTCGGGATTCGACAAGTGCTGGCTCACTGCACTCACACCCTGTGCGAGGTCCGACTTGGCTGACACCATCAAGTACATGAGATTGCCGATGAGACTGTGGTGATTTTGCCACTCAGCTGCATCTGCTTCTCCACTAAAGCTCACAAGGTACTATCGCGTCTCGAACGGTGTGTTAATTGGTTTCACTTCTACCATGCCAAACCACTAAAGCACGTCCTTGATGTAGTGGCTCTATTGTAGTGTGTGTGTGTGTGTGAGAGAGAGAGAGAGAGAGAGAGAGAGAGAGAGAGAGAGAGAGAGAGAGAGAGAGAGAGAGAGAGAGAGAGAGAGAGAGAGAGAGAGAGAGAGAGAGAGAGAGAGAGAGAGAGAGAGAGAGAGAGAGAGAGAGAGAGAGAGAGAGAGAGAGAGAGAGAGAGAGAGAGAGAGAGAGAGAGAGAGAGAGAGAGAGAGAGAGAGAGAGAGAGAGAGAGAGAGAGAGAGAGAGAGAGAGAGAGAGAGAGAGAGAGAGATTTGCAGTCACGCGTGATCTGGATGCTGAGGAAGTATGCTGCCTCCCCAAGATCAGACCTTTGGAAGTGCTCCTACATTGCCACCTTGAACTCCTATAGTGCGGACATGCTGTTGGAAACGAGGAGCATGTCATCCACATACACAATGATGATGACTTCATGTCCATGCTTCCAGCGATAGACACTGTAGTCACAGTCGGTGCGCTCAAACCTCATGCACTGTAGCAGCGCATCCAACTTCTAGTTCCAAGCACGCGACGCTTGCTAGAGGATGTACAGCGACTTCTGCAGCTTGCAAACCAGGTTCTCTTGGCCATCCATGATAAATCCCTCTGGTTGCTCCATGTAGATCTCCCCCTCCAAGTCACCATTCAAGAATGCTGTCTTGACATCCATGTGGTGGATCTCAAATTCCTCAGCCATCAGAAAGGGTATCTGCTCCCACTGCCTCGTCAGCTGCTGATTCTGGGGCCTCTTCATAGACGATGTTGGTGCCGATGACATTGCTCTCATTGAAGACGACATCCTTGGAGATGATGATGTGGCCAGTATCCCTCTCATAGAGGCGATACGCCTTGCTCTTCATGTCATAGTCAATCATCAGCATCTGCGCGCTCTTTGCGTCCCACTTTTGTCGCTTCTCTTTGGTCACGTGCATGTGCGCCAGGCTACCAAATACACGGAGATGACTGACGCTTGGCTTCTTGCCAAACCATGCCTCATACGGCATCATCTGCTCTAACGCCTTGGACTGTGGTTCTTGATGCATACTGCAGTGCTCACTGCTTCGGCCCAGATGTTGTATGTGAGCTAAGCCGCGTGCAGCATGGAGGGCGCCGACTCAATGATGGTACGATTGGCACGTTCTGCTATACCGTTTTTCTGCGGTGAGTATGGCGCAGTATGCTGCGGCCTGATGCCAGCTGTTGAGAGGTAGTCTTGGAACTCCTTGCTCAGGTACTCTCCACTGTGGTTGCTACACAACACCTTGATTTTCTTGCCAGTCTAGTTCTCCACTATTGCCTTGAACTCCTTGAACCTATCAAAGCACAGGCCCTTGGAAGAAAGGAAGAACACAACAGTGTAATGGCTAAAATCATTAATGAAGGTCAGATAATACCTAGAGTCTCCAAAGCTCTGGGTCTGCATTCGGCCGCACAAGTCTATGTGGACCAGCTACAGCACCCCCTTTGTGGGTTCCCCTGCTCCAGAGAACACCTCGCGATGCCACTTCCCCTCCAAACAGCCAATGCATAACTGTTGCTCAAAGTTGGAGATGGTAGACAAGTCACGAACCATCTACTTCACTTGAAGGTGTTGCAAGGCGCGCATGCCGATGTGGTTGTAGCGCGCATGCTAGCTCTTGCCATGTGTTGCTCGCACCACTGCTACAAGACACTGCTCATGTGGGATCTCAGTTGCCCCCAGCACGCGGTACATGTCACCCTCCTTCACCAACCTTGCCAACTCCTCTCTTGTGTCCTTGTCGAGGATGCAGCCGTAGTCAACATGAAAGACAACACGTAGTCCTGTGTTGGTGAGAGAGGAGACAGAGAGAAGGTTGAACTCAACATCAGGTACCTACAGTATGCCATGGACCACTCCCACATGGGGTCTCCAACCACACCTCCACAATCCCAATCCCTTCAGTATACACCACCCAATCATCACCCAAAGTAACAAGTCCAGGGGAGATTCACAGTAACTGCAAGAACCACTCGTTGTGGTGCGTCAAACTCTTGGTGCACCCTGAGTCCTTGTACCATGCCAGGTCTGCTTTCTCCACTTGCGACATGTCAGACTTTGCCATGAAGAGGCGGTTGCGTACCTCCTTCGCCACGTTCATGTTGCCAAAGTGGCACACTCCAGCCTGGTTATGCTACTGTTGTTGTTGACACTGCTATGACTGCTGCTACTATTGTAGACGCTGCTATTTTTGCTACTGCTGCTGGTGCTGCTCTTTCTGGTCCCTCTTGAAATTGAACCACTCTTCCTTGTAGTGACCCTCTTTTGGGCAGTAGTAGCACTTGCCTTTCTTCTTGCCTCTGTGCTGCCCAGACTGTTCTTGCTACTGCTGGTGGTTGCATGAGCCCATTGCCACAAAAGTTGCTTCGCTGCTGCTGCCGCCGTTGCGCTTTCTGTATTGCGACGCAGTTCTACCTGCACCAGGTACGTGTAGATGCAGTCAAGGTCGAGAGTTGGGTGGTATTCGAGCATCTCTCGCACCATGTTGTAGCTCGTTAGGAGTCCCCTCAGCAAGAGGAGGATGAAGCGCGTCTCTTCCACAGGGTTCCCAGTCGCTTTCAGCTGTTTCGCTAGATCCTTTGCCCTATCCAGATGCGCCTTCATCCGTTCACCACCCTACATTTTCAATTTCATCATATCCTCCTCCAAGAGTATGAGGAATGCAGGATCCTTGCTCTCACACGGATTGCACAACACACCACACCCCTCTTTTGCAGTAGCTTTGTCACTCATGTCCTGAAGATGCGGGTTGGATATGGTGTTGACAAGCGACCTGTAGGCCTACCTATGCTTCTTTTCCACTCCTCATACGCAGCTGCTGCAGTTGTAGATGAACTTGCATTGGTTGCAATTTTCTGTGGCGTCCTCCCCGCCACCACCTCCACTGCGGTGATGCCTTTTGCCTGTGGATTTGGAGCTGGCTCGTCGTCGCTCACCACCTCCCACAAGCCCCTCTCCTCTAAAAGGAGGCGGGTACGGATCTTCCAAAACGTGAAGTTGGCGCGTCCTTCTAGCCTTTCCAAGGGCTGGGCTGCTGTCACCATGCCTGCTGCTGCCATTTTGAGCTTTGGTGATGCTCAACGCTGCCCTTGAGTGGTTGCGCTACCCCTGCTTCTGCTGTTGTTTCTACCAGAAATCTATATGACAGAGTATGGATTGTAGAGACCAAAGGACTGGGAATTTGAAAATGTTGAGTCCACCACTTGAAAATTCAGCTCAAAACCTTTCAGATAGACCCATAAAACAGGGTCCTCAACAGGGGATTGTGAAAGATTTGCCCTTTTGAAAACAAGGTATGCCGCTGCTCCTACTCCAGCTTCGACCAGCCAACTTGTAATCGGCGTTTCTCCCAAATGTACCTATGGAATGCAAATATTTTTGCACCAATGGAAAGCTTAGGAGAAACAATTCAACTCGCATGTGCTAATTTTCACATTTGAGCACAAAACGACAGAGTTATGGTCATCACAAAGCGGCTGTCTTTCTTAGAGAAAGGAGAGTAGCCCTGGCCGACCTCGTTTTGAGCATAACTCTGCATCCGACCGTTGGATCTTTGCAATATTGGGCTCTTTGAAAAGCTTGTTTCTTGCAATAGAAGATCAATTGTCAAGTTTTCTCAAGGTCTGATCGCAACCTGTCACTCTCAAAGTGACGGCTTGCATTGGCTGAAACTGGCAAAATCTAGCTCTGATACCATGCGTTGGAACTGGAGAGAGTTGACCTTAGAGGAGCGAGCATGTGGGACTGAAAGGGCATGAGTTGTGCTGAAGAACGGTTGTTCAATCACTCAAAATAATAGAGTATATATAGAGCTAGAGCTTGGGCAAGTCAGCCCTCTCACAAGTCACACCACTTAGCCATGGAGTCTAAGGCTCACACTAGAGTCCATAATCTCACACAAGAGAGGAAATTAGCCTAAAAATCAGGCTGACCACTCACACACAACCTAGAGAGCTAGAAAATGCTCTCATGGTATACTTCTAGTGGTCACATAACCCATAATCCCATGGAGAATCGGCATGTGAGGAGAGGTACATTTTTCCTAGTTAGCACACTTAGACAAGGCAACCCTAGAATATAGGACCTTTTTCGATATTTCTCCCATCATGTCTTGACCCTGGACCTCTTGCCTTTATTCTTTTCTCAGGCTAAGGCATGGAGCCGTCACCCATGGTCAGCCAGACACTAGCAGTCGATGACCCCGGAAATTCCGAAAATTCATATCTCCCAATCCGATTGTTGGATCGGCCTGAAACTTGGACTGAAAAAATTTTGCTACCCAATCTTTCCATTGAAGAAGTCTAATTCTCGATCGGAGCAGGAATCTGGTAGTTTCCTTGGAACTTGCTTTTGTGGACCTGAAACTAAGCCGGATGGCCCATTTCCCAACAAGCCTGCATCCGTGTAGCAGACTAGACACAAGAGGTTCGCCCACCCCTTGCCGTCGAACCTCAAGCGCACATGCTGCATTGCCTCTAGGTATCGGAGGATGCAATTGATCGCTTCCCACTACAGTGGCCCTGCATCGGCCACGTACCTGCTCACTTGGCCCACCGCGTAGGCCAGGTCCAGTCGAGTTGCCACCATGGTATATATGAGGTTGCCCACCGCCGATTGGTTGGGCATCCCTGCCATGTCCTCCCGGTCTTCTTTTGTTTGCAATGCTGTTGCCACACTCAGTTCATAGGTCGTGGAGACCGGGCTGCCAACTGGTTTGCAGTCCTCCATGTCGTACCGCTTCAGCACCTCGGCCACGTATTTGGCCTGCCCCAATTCAAGCGTGCGCACCCTCTAGTTCCGCGTGATGCTCACCCCAAGATATTACTCCAGCTCCCCCATGTCAGACATCTAGAATCTGTTACTCTGTTGCTCTTTCAGCTGCTATAGGCTCGGCAGATCCGCCGAGCAAAAAATCAGGTCGTCCACATAGAGTGCAACGATCTGATGGAGCTTTTTGTCGCGCCGCACGTACACGTTGTGATCCACGTCACAGCGCTTGAATCCGCATTGTGCAATTAAGCTCTCCATCTATAGGTACTAGCATCTAGGCGATTGTTTTAGCCCATACAAGGACTTCCGCAGCTTACACACCTTGTCCTCGGGCGCCTCCATCCCCTTTAGCACCTCCATGTAGATCTCCTTGTCTATGATACCATTGAGGAAGGCCGTCTTTATGTCCATTTATGATACCATTGGAGCTCCATGTCCTTCACGGCCGCCACCACAAGGATTGCCCAGATGCTTGTGAACTTGGCACCAGGAGCAAAGGTCTCATCGTAGTGCTCGCCCTTCCGCTGTGCGTATCTCTTTGCTACTAGCGGCACCTTGTATTTGTCAACCGCGCCTTCCTTTGTGAACTTGGTCTTGAAGACCCACTTTGAGCTGATGACCTTGGCATCTTTTGGCCTCTCAACAAGCTCCCACGTGTCACTTTTCGTGATGGATGCCAGCTACGATTTGATGGTCGCGTCCCATTGATCCCCTTTGGGCCATGCAAGCGCCTCTTGCATGGTAGTTGGCTCCGTTGATGCACCCAGCATGCACCGCGTCATGGCGATCCATTGACCGGTGCTTGCGTTGAAGAGCTTCCCTGCTTTTTGCTGCCTCCCGCTACGGCACGGTATCTTTGGTGGCGCATCGTTGCTTTGCTGCGATCCCTCCGACTCAGCACACTCTGGTGAATCGTCTAGTGAATCATCAACCGGACGGCTCCCCAAGGATAGCTCTCACTTCGACAAAGAATCGCCCAAATGACCAGCGCATTCGGTGGATTTTACACAAATGCCCGATGCACACTATGTCGGGAGTGCGCGCTTTGGCACCCTTGGTGCCTCATCTGCCGAATCCTTTCGGTGGATTTCCTCATCAGCTTGATCTTTATCGGAGTCCTCTACATTGGCTGCCACTGCTGGTGCACCTTCACGTTCTGATGTTGCATTCTCAACTTCAGCGTCTGCGGGCTCCTTCTCGTAGTCAAGGAGCTAGAACCACTTCCCTCGTCTTGAGAGAGTCCATCACACCCACGTCGTTGCTACTGATGTAGCTCTGCTGCCCGTCAAACTCGACTTCTCGTCTGCGGATAACCTCCTCCTTGCGCATCTAGTAGAGCTTGTATGCCTTATGCGCGCTTTCATAGCCAAGGAAGTGAGAGGATTTTGCCCGTGGCACCAGCTTGCTGTCATACCTCTGTGCAACGTGCACCATCGCATGCGCCTTGCACCCAAACACTTTGAAGTGTGCCACACTTGGCTTGCGCCCCCTCCAAACCTCTTGTAGCGTCTTCCAGCTGCTCTTCCCGTTTAGCACCAGTGTAGGAGTGAGGTTGATGGTGTAGCTCGCCCTACGCACAGTTTCCGCCCAGAAGCTTTGCGCCAATTCCGCATCCACTAACATGTTCCGTACCATGTTTTGCAGCGTCTGGATCGCCCGCTCCGCCACACCATTTGACTGAGGCAAGTATGGTGTAGTTTGTTCCCATTTCATGCCCTGTTGCTTCATCCACCCGCTACATTCAACGTACTCTCCGCCGTTGTCGTTGCATAGCGCTATGACCTTCTGGTCAGTCTGCCTCTCCACTTCGGCTGGTTCAGGACCTCGCCTTTCCGCTTCATGAAGTACATGTAGAGTTTTTTGCTATACTCATCAATGAAGAAGACAAGATAACGCGCACCACTCTTTGATGCCGTCTTGAATGGTCAGCACACATTGCAATGCACGACCTCCAACAGGTCCGAGGCATGGTTCACGTTCTCATTGAACGGTTTGCGCCACACCTTGCCCAAAATGCAAGACTCACAATTATGGTGCTTTGCTACATCTGTCACCTCTTCTCCACCGTTGATGACAAGGCTGCATACCAGCTCACGCTTTGCCATCTCCTTCACGACTGCAAGTGAGGAATGCCCCAGTCGTCTGTGCCAGAGCTCCAGATCAGTTCCCCCTCCTTTGGCCAGGTTGACGGTGTGTTCCTGCAAATTTTGCTGAGTCTGTCGCTGCGGGGATCACCTTGGTCTCCACAGTGTAGAGGCCTCCCTTGCACTTAGCCTCCAGCATGTGTTCGCCGCCACTGTCCTTCCGCGTGACTGCCCCTCTTCTCCTGAAGAGCACCTCGTACCCCTTGTCAGTCAGGCGGCTGATACTTAGAATGTCAGCCAAGACAAGCACGTGCTGAACGTCCTTGATGACACGTTGTACCCGCTTTCCACCAACCACCATATCCACGTCCACGTCTCCCGCCCGCCACCGGCTCCACCTTGTCGTTCGCGACCACCATGGATTTGCTGGACTTGGTGTAGATGATGAACCCGACCTTCTCGACCTCGGTATGCTCCTCCGCTCCAGCGTCAAGGCATCGCCGATTGGCCTTCTTGAGGTAATGGTTTTGACTGCCGTTGAGGAGCGCCTTCTTGCCTTTGACATCTTTGCCAATAGCCTTTGCCTCCTTGGTAAGGGTGCACACCGGGTCGGATTTGCGAATCTGAGGATGGATCCGGATCTGCGATTCCGAATCTATTCCTGGACCCGGATTCGCAAATCCGGGTCTGGATTCGCGAATCCTCGTGGATTTGCGAATCCTCTCACGGTTCCATGTGCTCAGCAAAACACTTGAAAATACAAAACGAAGTGAGCCAGATCGACTCCCTGTCGTAGCAGATTTTTTCTTAGCCGTTGCTGGCAGGGCACCGACAGATGCCTTGCGACTGTTCAAATGCACTGATTCGTGCGTTTGAACTGACGAGGAGGTTCAGGCTCGGTTACAAGCCTGGCAAGGTTTGCTGGTCACAGATTGCTTCGGCACTCCTAGAATGACGAGCCTCTCAAGGCTCGATGCCGAGGCTGGCTTGGAGCCTCAGGGTGCTTGCCGAAACACCCGTGGCTGCCAGCTCCAGCATTCACAGCGAGCCACTTCCAGCCACTGGCTGGAAGTTGCATGCGCCGCAAAGCCCGTGGGCTAGCTCGGCAAGGAGTCGACCTGGACTCCTTGGTATTTCATATTACCGCCCGCCCCCCTCCCCCCCGCCCCCCACCTCCCCTATTCCCTCCCCCCACCCCCAAGGACTTGGACCCGGGATTTGCGAATCTTGAACGAATCTTTTTCTACAGATTTGGATTCGCGAATCTGGATCTTGGACCCGGATTTGCAAATCCGACCCGCAAACCCAGGATTTGGTGTGCACCCTTACTCCTCGGTGCATTCACAGGCCCAGTGGCCCTCCTTGCTTCAATTTCGGTATGCACCCTTCTTGGTGTCCTTCTTGCCGCCGCCATGTCCGCCACCTCCCTTGGCCCCGCTTCCGCCACCATGCATTTTGGTGATGAGGGCCAATGAGGACAACGAGGACTCCCCGCAGCTCTGTTGATGTGCCTCGTTGCGGATGTACTCTACAACTACGCCATAAGTGAGCTTGTCCTCTACCCATCCTCCCAAGACTGTGATGAGAGGGCTCCAACTGTAAGGAAGGGCCATGAGGAGGGCGATCTCCTGCTGTCGATCTTCCACCCCATGTCATTGCATTGTGAGGCAAGTGACTCAAATTGCTGCATGGCGGTGATGACATCATCTCCCTCCTCGATTCTCACTGACAGGAGTCGCTTTATTGTGAAGACTTTTTTGCTAGCGTCTTTCATTGATGGATGGCGTAGAGTTTTTGCCAAGCTTCAACTGCCAGCTTGTATCCCTGGAAATAGCCCCACTGTGGCTCGGCCGTCCCGAACACGAGCAGCATAATTTCCTCCGTGTCCTTCTTTGCAAAGGCCTCCTTTTGCGCCTCCATTGCCGTCGCTTTGTTGAGGACTTCCGTTTCCTTCATGACCTCCAGGAACCCCTTATGCGCATGGTGCAGCTCGAAGTACCATCTCCATAGCCCGTAGCCAGGGCCACCTACATACTTCTGGATGGGCTGCGTCTCCTTCTGCGCCATTTACACTGTCTTCAAATCCAGGACCTCAGAGCTTGACGACGATGTTGTCCCCGACGACGAACCCGTCCGCCGCTAAAGCTGTGAGCGATTTGAGGACCGGTCAGGGCTGTGGGCCCATAACCCTTTGTGGGAAACTGGGGTTCAGTTCCAATGTGGCCTGGCTTGTCTTCTATGTTCATGGCCACTGTTGTGTGGATTCTGAGTCTAAGAGTGAGCTTTCTGGTGACCTCACGCTATATTTCTGGCAGTTGAAGACAGTTGTGAGACTGTTATCTTTGCGAAGGGAAGAACACGATTTTGAATTCATTTTTGGATATGGACATGATCTAATCATTTGTAGGGCTATTTGTGAGCTCTTCAACACACCAAATTGTGTGCGATGCAGATCACCGTAGCTCCTGCTACGTCAGCCAAAGCGCAGTGACCCAAATCAGCCGCTCAGTTGGCGACAAGCACCACGTCGCTCATTGAGGCGCCCTCACACATCAAGGACCCATCAAAACGCCATTCCGGAGGCGCAGATGTCCCTATGTGTAACGGTGGTGCCCCTCGTACCCTTTGGGTCTGTTTTGATGAGTTAATCATCGTATTTGGTGATGGGAATTGATGTGGTTCGTACCTGCTCGCGGACCTGATTTCACATTTTTGACCAGGTCCCCGAGTAACAAACTGTACATCTGAGTTTCAGACTTCGAGCCGGGATTTTGGCTAAGTCCCTCAGTAACTACTGAAATCCGGCGGATCATCCACTGGATGCCTCGGCAGCCCTTCCGGAGCAAAATCACCAGATGGCATTTTGTTACTCATTCCGGTCAGTTATTCCCCGGCAGTCGAACCACGGCCAGCTCCCAGAGCCGTCGCGCACACCCAACCTTGGAAGTTCATATCTCCCTCGTTACCAGTCCAACTCCAGCGAAACAACTTCCACCGAATTCAGCAACTCGTCAAATTTCAGGGGCAATCCTCCATTTGAGGATCCGAGCAATACTCAAGTCACCAGATCCAACGACGAGGAATTTCTTCTCTCTGGTGACTTGGCGGCGCCTCCCGGCGCCACACTCGGGCATGCTGAGGGGCAAATCTTCAACAAGGCTTGTGTCAATGGGCCAGCCAACAGCTCTTTGAGGTCTCTAAAATCAAATTCAGTTATAGAAAGCTCACTATGGTGACATGTCTACATACACTTTAGGTTGATGTACATTTTGCATGTCTGTTGGTTGTGGTATGCTTTGGTTTTTTTCCAGTTGCTGATCTTGCTCAGGTTGTGCTGCCAGATCTTTCCGGCAGGAGCGGCTCGTAGAATGCTTTTCAAGGTTTGACTAGAGCTTAGGGCTGGCGGTGGTCACACCTCGTTTGTGGTACACGAGGTGGGTCTCGATTCACCACACAACAAAATCCTCGTTCCTCCCAACCTATTGTGATTTGCTTCTCTCACACGTTTCCCCAAGAGCTTTGAAACATGCATGGCATCACTCAGACCCTCGCTCCCTCGTTCTCTCTCCCTCGCATGTTTCCAGTACTTACAGGTTGGTGCTTTGCCTATGTGTGCTTGGCTTGCTCAGCCCACCGTACACAAGCTCACCGCTGGTATGATGGTGGTTAATGAGCCTTATCATCACCGCTCTGTTTTGATGTGAGCCGTCCCTGTATGCCTGTACACCTTACTATGGCCACTCGGTCGTGTCCATGCTCATGCAGATCCCTGATGCGGATCTATCTGGCGTTGGAGCACCAATGTGTGGTGGTCCCACCCACCAGCAGATCTCAGACAAATGCTACAACATCCCAGATGCTTGCTGGAATGCTCTGAAGGTTTTCTTCACTCGCTAGAGTTTTTCTTGGCTGGCTTGCTCTTGAGCCTGATTTTCATGTTTTGTATTTTGTGTCCACCAATTGATACCGGACCAATAAGTGTGACAAATCATAGCATCTGGCTCAAAATTCCGCATCTCTAGGTTCAGACGGTGTTGCGTTTGGATGCCTCTGCTCCAAATCATGGCCAAAACAATGGATTTGGGCCAGTTTCAAGACAAACTGACACTGCCGCGTGCCTCACCCGCCGTGTGCCACGGCGTGTATTCGTGTTGTGTAATTTTCAGTTTCCATCTCTCTCTGCATTACTAGAAATCGGAGTTTACAAGACTTTGTGCGTCTCCCTAGCCTAACCCTTACTGTTTCTAGTACCTGCTTGCTTGCTAGCACACCACCTGGCTAGACAGTGTAGCCACGTCAACAGCAACAAGGCTAGGAAGCGTTCTAGCAGTTTCTCATGGTATCAGAGCAGCAAGGCGTCCCTTGCTGAGATGCGAAGTAGTGATGCAGCAATGGCAGCAGCTATGAGAGTCATTGCTACACCCACGATCCTAGGAGGACCCACCAACCCACGGTAACCCACAGGAGCATATTGCAGCAACGGTGACACCCTTGCAAAGAAAGCTACAACCGCATTACCACTGCCACTGACATGAATGCAGCAGAGGACCGTCCAACCTTTTCCAGTAGCAGTTGGGGCATGTGGTGTCCCTATGTGGTCCGTGAAGCTTCTCGGAAGTTTCAGACAGGTCGTACCCACCACCACCCCAAACGACCGCCGTTTTAGATGTGTAAGGGATCTTTAGAAATCCCTGGTCATAACCTGTCCATCACATCCACTCGCACTTTGTTTTGTGCATCGTGGAATACAAAGATTGAAAGCACGCTCTCAGATTTAGAAATTTTCTGGATTTTGGACTGTGATAAAAGGTGACATTTTGACCTTTTGAAATTTTTTTCTTCATGAAAGCACAAAAAAAGTGCTCAGAATTCTCTGCCCCATCATCACTGTATGTTTCACTTGATTTGGACAACCGTCACGCTGACATCTTCACTATGGGTGATGATGTCGTCACGGACTTAGCCAGAAATTTGACCTGGACCTCAAAATTTCTACGCATGCCGAGCCTTGGAGAAACGCAGTTTGATTGTCAATCCGACCACCTACATAGTCAATTTTTTGGTTTGCCCTAATGAGCGGCTCACATGGAACCTGGAAATGATAAGCAGAAGGGGCCTACTGCTCCATCTGGCTCTGGCTCCGTGGCTGACATATCTAGACCTCGCTCTCAGGCCATCGGCTCCCTGTTCCAGGTGTAGGAGGGCATCCAACAGCAGCAAGCGGTGTAGGCAGCCACCCTCGAGGAGATTCTCAATATGCCACAGTGGATGCAGCGGCCTCCGCCAGCCGCAGGTGGAGCACCAAAGAAGGACGTGTAGCAGTACGACGTGCAGCAACAGGGTGTGCAGCAACAGGTGTCTGCTGGAGATGAAATCACAAGTTACGACAGCGATGGTCGACAAAACCAGTTGCAAGGCCCTGGAGTGATCGGTCATCAGGATTTTGGCCTCCAGCGCTGTGAGGCCGTCGAGGGGATGAGCCATCTCCAGTTGGGTCAGCGGACCACTCCCACCCAGGATTTTGGGTTGCTTGTGCCTTCATTCTCAACGCGCCACTCTCCCGGAGTATCCTTCGGTGGGCTTCCAATTCCCTGTGCACTTGAGTGTGCCCCTGAGGTCGCCCTCCCCATAGAGCGGCGACCAAAGGACTTTGAGACCCCACCACCACGCTCCGATAGCAACGTTGGGTTCGACACTTTGGAGACCCTCTTCCAGGTGTGGGCTGATGCGGAGGGCGTCTGGCCAGATTACTTGAGCGAGTATCAGACGGCCAATCCATGCCAGGCGCAGGCTATAGTGAGAGCCGTGCGCGACTTGCTCTACACCCTGCCCCAGGAAATCATTGTCGAATTCCACCTGTTCCCGAGGACCCCTGGTACGGGCATCGGAGCGGACTCCTCCCATGGCTGGGAGTTGGTCCTGACCCTGCTGGCAGCCGAGACCCATGCAACAATGATTGCTCATCTATGGGAGTTCAACCCCTTCAACAGGGTCCCTCTGAGTCAGCAGGAACCTACTGGTGGCAAGCCATGTGGATCTACACTCGCCTTGACACCATCAGTGGCTCCCAGTTGTGGACACTGCACACCATCATTGTCAAGGCCCACATGGAGTTTGTCAAAATATTCACCTACTTCAACGAGGAGATTTTTTCCAAGCTTTCAGACTCCTTGGAGCTACTCCCTTGGGTCCACCAGTACTACTTGCAGCTGATGGTTGCACGTGAGGCTGCCCAGGCCTATTAGCAAGTTTGCTGGTTTTTGCGAAGACCGCGTCACCGGCAACTCTTTCCCTCCTTAGTCCCTCGTCCTCACCCTCCTTTCCATTGCCCTCTTCCTATGGCGTAGCCACCACTACGTAGGAGAATAAGGGCAAACATAGCCATAGTAAGGGACACTAGTAGTAGCGTCCGCAATACTTTGGTGGTGACAATGGACATTCAGTCCACCACTATAAATATGGAGGCACACATGGCTACACGGTGTATGCAGAATCCCTCAATTGGATGTGAATCATGCGAGGTCTTGAGGCTGTGCATACCCAGCAATCGGCTGCCTCCAACACCATCAAGACCAGCCGCGTAACCACGACAACAGCTAGCCCTCCACCCATCGCCATGGACGCTGATCCCGTAGACCCACGCGACCGCATCATCACGGACCTTCGTTGTCTTCTGGCACTTTGCACTCAGGGAGCTGCGAGTTTGTTGACATAGTCGTGAGTCCCATAGTCTACTTTTCCTGTTGCGTTTGTGACGCGTGATGATGCGTGTGGGGGAGCTTCGACTCCCTACGATATCTTCGGGCCTCACTATAAAAAGTGGTTGAACGAGTTCCAGATTTGTGCTTTCTATCATGATTCCATCATCCCTGTTGAACGTCCAACAACTGCAGAGTGTTCTGTGGCCAGTTGCTAGGTGTCGACGGTGGGTCGTGAGGCGAGTGGTGCCTGGATCATTGACTCTAGTGCCACTCACCACATGATCTGTCATCATGCCGACTTCGTTGTCCTGGATGATGTAGGGTCTGTTCGGTTTGTTCGCGCGAGGTTTGGTCAATCCTTGCCAGTCCATGACATTTGGGTAGTACGCTTTGATGGTCCATCTGGCCCCTTGTTCATGTCTGACGTGTTCAACATTCCTACTCTAGAGCATAACTTCCTGTCTATTTGTGCTTGCACTTGGATGGGTCTTTGTCAAACACTCTGCTTACTCTGCCACTGATTCCACTTGTATTACTCATGCTGTCGTCCTCCGTGTGTCTGTCGTCGATGACTTGTATCACATCGCTTGCCGCCCTACCTCCGTTCCTCCTTCCTCCCCTTTTTTTGCACGTGTGTTTGTGACTAGCGCGCGATCTCCTGAGAACCAGGGCTCGTTACATTCCCAACTCTGTCACGTGATCTCAGACACTGTGTCCAAGATCGTTCAGACTTAGCCAGATCTTGGTCTTGACGCAGCTTCCCTCAAGAAGTAGTTTAAGACCAGTTGCATTTTATGCACCCAGGGTAAGATGCATCATTGCACTTACCCTGACTCTAGTTCCCGGGCACTGCGTTTGTTAGAGTTTGTCCACTTGGACCTCCTCGGTCCCCTCACAGTTGAGTCCTTCTCAAGTTGGGGTCAAATTTTTCTCTCCTGACTGATGACTTCACCATTATGCGGTGGGTCTACAACCTATGCAACAAGAGTGTTGGTGTCCTGGCCATTTGTCTCTAGTTGGTGATGACTGAGCACCAATCTCGTCACACCCTTCATACGTCCCGCTCGGATCATGGTGGCAAGTTCTTAGGTGAGATGGAAACATTCCTTCCAAAACACGGTGTTTTTCACCAACTCTCGGCCTCTGGTATTCCACAATAGAATGGTGTGTCCGAGCACTGGAATCGCACCATGGAGGATGTCGTCGGTGCCATTTGATCTGATTGCAGCCTTTGAGGGCTTCTCCTACATGACGCGCGTCTGGAACCGCCTACCTCATGGTTGCTTTCTGGACCATTTTATGCCATACGAGCTATGGTTTGTCCATTGTGCCGATCTTTGTCTCGATCGCATCTTGGGTTCTCTAGCTTGCGGCTGGTATACCGAGGACCAACAGAAGTCCATGGTCTCACCTCGGGATCGCATGTTTGCCTTCCTTGGCATTTTCTCGCATTATCGAGTCTCGCCACACCATCTTCTTTAAGGCTCTCACCTACCGCAACCTGTCCAGTATTTTGTCACTAGCCGCAAGCCACGTTCTCACTTGTGTTTCTTCCTAATGGATTGGGGAGTCTAGTCCTGCAGATGGGTCCGTCCAGGCATCCTTACCTATGCTCCAGTCTCCGGTTACAGACGATCCAACCATTGTGGCTTTGGGTCCAGTAACCTCATTGGTCCCCTCAAGTACACTTGATCCTATGTCAGTGTCAGTCCCCTTTGGCACACCTGATCCCGTGCCAGCATTATTCCCCTCTCGAACACCTGATCCCATGCCACCGTGAATCCCCTCTGGCCCACCTGATCCTGCGCCAGCGTCAGGTCCGTCTGGCACACCTGATTACGTGTCAGCATATGTTCCCTCTGGCACATCTGGTCCAGTGACCCTGTCCATTTCCTCTGTCACACATGGTCCCGCACCAGTGGCATTATCTCTAGTTGCACCTGTCCATCATTCTCCTACATCCTCTCCCCTTCTCAGAGAGTCCACAACCCCTATAGCTGTGGCCCGGCCGCCTGCTATACAGCCTGAGGTATGTTGTTCATTTCTGCCATTGGCTAGTGCTGTAGCGTGGCGGACAAGTTGGGTATGCACTTCTCTCTTGGAATAAATCCCCTAGACCTCGTTCATGGTTCAAGTCCAAGTAAAACATGAGCTATGTAGCACAATAAATAGCACAATGGATGCACGTTAGACTTAGGAACAACAGGTCATGCGATCGAGCCTTGATGTGAGCAAGAAGGTTGTTTTGACCTTCTTGCATAGGAGAAAGTTTCAGGACATTTCTCCATGCATGAGAAAGATGTGTCACTTGGAGGTCAGTGGCATTTATGACCAATGAACCCTCAATAAAACACTCAAGTTTCAGTGTACAAACCACAACACCATTGTGTGAAGTTTCCAGGTCCCTTCCACCGTACACAGACCAATATACAGCACACACACCAACACGAACAGTTCCAGCCAGGAAGCAATGAAGAACATTCCTAACAAAACCATACATTGTACGCACCTTCCTGGAAGCAAGGCATGTTTACACTTCAATACACAGTACTTACAAAATCAAAGCCATCGTCCCTGCTCGCTGACCGTTGCCTCGGACAAGACATAAGGAAACTGATATGAAACAGCAACACACATCCACATCATATACATGTAGACATCACACAAATACACACCATCCAGTGCATGTTACAAAGGTTTACACACAGAACACAATATTCATGTACATCGTCAAAGGGGAAACAACTAGGAACATTCTTGCAAAAATTCTCAACATTCCATGCTTCACAACTTCCTGAATGGTAGTCTGAATAACAAGTGTTCATATCTCCATGAACATACACGATGTCTGCGTTCCATACCAGAGAATTGAATGGTCATAGGTCAAGTAGGCTCCATTTCTATTTAATGAGATTAGTCTCCATTGACATCCTATTGTTTTGTCAGGGACATAAAGACAAACAGGACACATCAGTGCCCCCCCTCCCCCTCCCGGTTTTCATTGGGGAGAAGAAGGTAGGAGAGGTGGAGGAGTGGATGGGCGGGGGGGGGGGGGGGGGGGGGGGGNTTATAACAACCACGCAAACAGGCAACAGTCCATTGTTTAACTTTCTACTCATTTTTAACACGTATGTGTAGGGAATGCACTAGCTGGATCACAACATAACAGACCCTCAGAGTCCACCACGGGACATGGTATACATTTACAACACATGCCTCAACCAAATTAGCATGGGAGGAAAATTCTTCTTTAAAACAGGTTTGCACACATTATTATGACAACCTTGTGTATGGTACTGCTAACAACAAGAACACCGTAACTCAATGGTCAATAGATCCCCATACACTATGACACTCCAAAGTACTTTGCATTACAAAAAACTACTTATCTTTCTATGCATAAACAGTGCTTCAGGGGTATGAAACAGATATCATTTGCCAGTTTAAACTGCGTAGGTGCGCAAAGCCTCAACACCGTCAGTGCGCAAAGCCTCAACACCTGCACACAGTAACCACCAAAACCATGTATTAGCAAAAATCATTGCAGGTCAGTGTGCATCCCACAACTGACACAGCTTCTACCCCGACCACCTGACCACCAAGTGCACATCAAATGACATGTCAAAAATGCCAACTCATACCCATACTCACCAATGGTGTCCACAGCAACGGCTGGTAAAACAACACCATCTTCTTTTCCTGAATTCAACAACCATTAGAAAAACAGGCGTAAACAATAAGATCAACTCAACACACATAGTTCACTATGGACTGAATGGAATTGTAAACGTAATGCCATGTGAAACGTTCAAACCTTCATCAGCCGCAACACTCACCGACCCTGCACCCATATGAAATACCATGCTCACATTTACTAAGCAACATCACTTCTCTGCAATAAATACACCGACAGTTACACTCATGGCGCTGAACTACTGAAGGAAAACTGACGTACCGCTGACGTTAACAACCGGACTCAGAACCACAACATTATCGGCACGCCGGTCCCAAATCCGGCTCAATAGTTTACCTGCGAAAGCCTCCTGCATTGAAACCAGTCTCGTTGCAACGATCTGCGTATGTAGCATTGAACTCTCGTGTGACGGTGTATGTGCGACCCTTTTCCCACGAACGACTACAGATCCATGCCCTTGTGCAGCAGTTTTTCCCCTTTTCACAATTGAACTTGTAGAATTCGAAGCACCCATCTTTCCAGATTGCCCACGGCCAATGAGGACTGTCGTCACATCACGCGAGGAAAGGCTTCCACCACTCATACTTCCATCAACTGTTACACCTTGCCACCGACTGAACCAACGCCCTCAGCAGCGTTATGACCGTTCTCCTGCAACAATATCTTGGTCTGTGGATTTCCAGCCAGGAGACCAGAAATCAAGGGCTCCCCTTCAGCCGCGCAGTCATGACCAACTGGGTGCATCAAGCCCATGTGCCATGACTCTCCATCTTCACTGCATTGTTCAAGGATGAAATTATTTAGTTCCAAAAACACTACCATCACACAGCAACAGCGTTAGCAAAAAAACACCACACTTGACAACTTCAAAAGAACAGGTGGCTGAACGCACCTAAACAGCACACCATCGACCACCAAAGAGCAGAATACACGTTCCACCACCCTTCCTCCAGGATTATCAACCAACCTGTATAACACGTTGTACATTCAACATGTTAACAAGCATTATAGAAATGAACTGAGTAACAGAAAACACTAGACAGGCCGACTTAACTCGCTCCAGCTCATCTGTTGTGAAGAACTGAGTTAGGCCAATGTCAACAGAGGTGAAAAAGTTACAGAAAACGCTCCTCATCTCCGCAGAAGTTGAGGGAATGAACTTGCCCACCACCATCACACCCTTCCGCATACCTTGAAAGACACAATACAGACAGAAATTAACACCGTGCACAAAAGACTTAAGCAAGAGATGGAAAGACGAACAAAGTCAGAAATAATGGACGCACGGAAAACACATTCTTCCAAAATAAATGCTTCCAAGACTTACCACCAATTTCCACAGGCCGAAACAGACCCCACTCCACCAGCTTGTCCATTGTCATCCTCAGTTTCTTCCACTCTCTCAGTGTACCGGTTACCCTTCAAAAAAGTCTTGCCCAGTCTCCAAAGTAGACAAGGTTTTACTCACGAACTTTGTCAAAGACATACTCAAAGTAGTCCTGCAGTCCAAAAATTGAGGGAAAAATCACACTAGTCAAACAAGGCACACAACAGTAGCCAAGACAACAGTTCACGAAACCAACGTTCAAAACACACACTCACCCATCCTGGAACAAGAACATCATAAGGCTGAACAGTGTAGCCGAGCAACACGTCGCGATTCACGTCCATCTTCAGACGCGGATGACCCAACAACCACCTTCCCATGTCGTATGAAGGGAAGAAAAATTCAGCGACGTCAACATCGTTCATGAGGATCACTTGTACACAGATGAAGTACTCCACAACCATCAATGCCCTCACAACATTGTCCTCTGGAATGAGGAATGTATCACCCTCATTTGTGGAAGGATACACGACCCCGTTGAACTCTGTCGTCAGTCGTACAGTCTGTCGTCAGTCGTACAGTCTGTCGTCAGTCGTACAGCAACATTCATCACGTGAAGACATAAGATGACCTTAGCAAGAATCCCGTCTATCTTGCCCAAGTAACCTGCACATACCAAGACATATTGAAAGGGAAAAAAACGTACAAGAAGTCCATGAAATCAGCAGGCACCATCACACACAATTTCCTCAACCAAACAATGTGAGCGAAGAGAAAAAAAAAAGAGAAAAGGGAAAAAAAAAAAAAAAGGTACCGTTTTGAGACACGCCTCTATTGCTCACTGCATGCTCCATACAGTCCCTGATCCTGCGGAAAAATTGATTCTTCACCACTTCCGCCTCGCTTGACAGTTCGTATGTGATGTCCTTGGGCACGACCTTTCCTTCAACAACGGTGTGATGAATTCCATAGATCCTCAAACATTGCTGTACAAAGAAAAAACAACATACAAAATCCAATGCTCATTGACGATGCCTTTATACAATGCACATCATATGCACTACTTTTGACAAACACAAAACAAACCCAACACAAATCACCCAGCCCATGACCACTCGTGGAACCTCCGACAACCTTGGAATATCCGGAACAAGCTTCACAATTGCATCTGGTTTCAAAACCACCTCAGGGTCCTGAACCTCTTTGTCGTCAAGGTCATCGTGACAGCACACAAACTCATCCTCCATCACCTCTACGCACGGAATCAGAGAGCGCACCCGTGGCTTTTGGGAAAAGTAGCTTGCTTCTTCCAAGTTCGGTATTGACCCTGTATGTAGCAGAGTACCAATTGGTTTACAAAAGAGCACTCACAAAAAGAACTTAACTGTGAACAAACACCCAACAATTAAGCCACGTACTGAAACCAATGGCTTCATCCATTCAACATACCACCAGACTGTGGCTAGACTTTGGCACAATTAGTCCGAACCGGTTGAACAGACCATCCCCGGTATCGAGAAAACGACATTTCAGAAACTCAACCAGTTGAGTGGCTCGAGTAAAGACAACATGCGTGCTCTCCACGACCCTCTCGGCCTTGGCAGACACGGTCTCACGGCACCAGTCAGAACCATCAGCCAGCCAAAGCAGTCCAGCCCTGTCAGTCCCACGACCCCCCTGCAACGAACAAAAAACATCCAAAAAAAAAAAACCTTTTAGTCATCCTGTACATATCTGTTCACACAGCATGGACACACAACAATCATAAATGATGCAAAGAAGACAAACCTTGTATGCGTTGAGACCGAGAATACAACCATTCATCTCGTCAGTACACACAAGAACGTAACCATTAGACTGCATGGCAATCTCATGCATCTTCTCGTAAGTCACTGCACGTTGACAGCCACAGAAAGGATTAACTAGAAGTCGACCACACAAAATCAACAGAGAGACACCGACAACCCCCCCATTTTCCTTCAAAACGAGGAACGAAGACAGAATGGATTAAAGCCGAGACTGACCAGCAGTGTTGAAGAATTTAGTCTCCTTGAACTAGCGCGACACCATTCCAGCAACGACAGACGTAGCAGATGTTCCAGTGTCCGACATCTCTCCACCTCTGTTGTCCAGAGTAACCGCCTCAGGTCTTGGTACCACACCCTTCTTCACCAGGGCCATCTCGTGGATCAGCATTGTACGTGGTTTTGCTCCAAGTTACGTGTCATTCAGCTGACGGTTGAGTATATATTTCATCGCATCTTGCACAGCACCGATGCCGTGACTCTTACCCATGCCCAACCACTGCAAAGTAGTTGTCTACAGCATTGGTTTAACTTTCAGTATTGCACCGGACTCTTGCTTGAGAAGAACATGCATCGATTTCCCACAATTGAATGAAACGGAACTCAAAATAGAATGAAAAATCATGCCTGGATCTGTTCCAGCCACCTTCACCAGATGGCGCACGTTCATCCACGACTCTCCAAAAACAGTCTTGAAATCCGGAAGAACGCTTTTACAATAACTCATGGCGTCAGCGAGCCGCTGAGGTTCAAGATCACGGTGTTCACGAGCGGAGGTTCACAGCTCTTGTAACGGTCTGATTGACAGTAATCGTTCTTACCAGAAACAGCCATGATTAACAGCTGTCAAGGAATGAGTGTTCTTGCAACATACACAGAGGAAGTGTACAACGAGGCAGAGCAGTGTGAAGTTGTGAGTTGGAAAGATGTGTGCGGGACGGAACCCAACCAAAATGAGTACCTCGACCGGAGTCCCAGGCACCCACACTACTGCCTTTGTGCGGTCGAACGAACCGACGACATCCAGTGCTGGAGTGCAAGGAGTTCACCGGGCCGCAAGGCAAAAGCTCAAACGCGAAGACCTGAACCCATCGCGATCCTTTACTTCGCATCCTATAGGCAGAGGTCGCTTCGGGGAGGTCGAGGCAAGGAGGGACGGAAGAGGGAACCGGGTTGGCGGGGGAGGAGGAGGAGGGTGGGGGGGGGGGGGGGGGGGGGGGGGGGGGGGAGATAGTTGATGAGAAGGACTACTGGAGAGTGCACAACACAGGAGTATATTCATGATAGAACCCTAAAAGAATTGACTGTCTATGAACTTAGTGATCCATATCGTCAACTACAAAAAAAAGATAATAGATGACATGATCCTCACATTATCCCAAATTTCCATTTTACAAAGTAATTGAGGTGATTCCCCCAATGAATTCCGACTTTCATCCTTAATTATTAATATTTCCCACACAAAAGAGAGGATTCAAGATACCGTAGTGATCCTTCTTTTTACGGACAAAAAGGTTATGAATTGTACTACCCTAATATTCTTCAATTTTTTTCTTGCACTAAAGCATTTCACATGATTCTCGCAATGAACTTCAAGTTCCATGTTTTAATCTACATCCCTCCCATGTACAAGAGAGGGTTCAGGTTATCCCATGGTATCACTCTTTAAGTTATTCAAGATTACAATTACAGCCTAAAACAATTTACTAGTCACATTGCACGAATCAGTAGACCCCATCATTTCCAAACTTGCATGACACTCGACTTGTTCACCTGTCATGTGCCACTAGCCAAAGTGCTTTCGTGCCATTATCGTATGCTTTCATATCAAGGTGAAGTGGTAGTAGTTAGTACAATCCGTCATCAATTAGCCTTTTACATGATTCTCCCAATCAATCACCAGTTACATAATTGAGAAACGACAGATAAAAAATAATTCTCTCGGAGGGGACGTACAGATCAACACCGTACAACGAAAGTAGTTACAAGTACAACAGTGCTGACATAACAGATTCGCAGCAACGAAATGCCGAACAATTAACAATTCATTAATAAAAAATGCTATAGGAATACTTAACAAATTAGGTTTTACACATGGCAGCATACTTATACACATTACTCACGTTCCTGTTTATACACCCACCCTAATTACCATCCACTAATGCTACTACTTCTCACACTAACAAGATAGTCAAGAAACATAGATATCACAACAGATCCGCAAATGTCGCACACGACATCCTCTACATTTCATCCCATTATGTCAGTGAAGTACAAAGAATGGTTTGTTAGAAAAAGCGAAATTCAAAGGAGGATGACACAATTATATTGCTAGTTTGAAAACATTATAATCAACTGAACAAACCATCCTACTAAAAGTCTTCTTTATATCTAAGTTCTCAGTCCATTGTTGCATTTGAAAAAATTTCATGTCTTGTGAGAGCATGAACGACACTCATAAACTCTCACTCCGTGAAACCGATCACCAAACAATACACATCGTAATCATTTTCCTACCTTAACAGTGACGCTCACATTCCATTGTCCAGGTTTTGAGCATACACACAGTGTCAACCAGAACTTCCAACTCCACATCCATGATGTTGTACATATACACACGTGTATATGTACAACATTATTGGCAAGCTTTTATGAGTAGCCTAATGAAACAAACATAAAACCTTCTGCAACACAGAGTGTACACGTCTATATCATCCCAATCTACATTCGTACAATATGCAAAGCCTCTTAGCATTTACATAACTACATTAACATTAAACATTGCACACAGTTACCTCCTCTACCTCCATAGCATGATGTACAGTTAAACCTATGTATTAACAACATACGTTACTTAACACAGTTCAGACAATGATACAAAGCTTCCTTAACATCTCTGGATTAAACCATACGCACTTTTCTAAAACACAATTTTAAATATAACACTTACCAATTAACCAAAACACGGAATAAATGCACCCACAACACCAAGGGAAAAGCTCTTCCAAAGTCATGTTCACATCACGAGAACCAGGAACCAAGCCTCGAATTCATCCGCCTTGTGTGTTTGGAGCAGCCACCAGCTTACGGCTGACACATCCATCTGACTACATGCCTACTACACAGCGCGATGCGAATGTCTTGTAATATCCACAAACCAGCACCGCATGTTGACCACAGCTCACCTTAACAAAGGTATTAGAAACCCGCCCCCACACTTGTGCCCCTGACGCCGCTGCCACCGCCAACGCCATTGTCATTCTGCAGAGATTCCCATGACCCTCATACTACTCTTTCTTCCCAAATATCGACCACCCCATCTCCGCAACAACTATACACACATGGAGCAAATCACAGTCCAACCAGGTCACAATGAAACTACACAACAGCTTGACGACGCCAACAACAGAGTAGAGCAACTTGCACAACTACTCTATCCAGATCCAATTCTTGCAGCTGAAACGCAACTGGTATGCCCATTTCTAACACAACACCGAAAGGGATACCCCACACACTAGGCACGCATCCAGCCATAAACACACGCGCATGCCACTTCATCCATTTGCCGTCCACACCCAGAGTAGGGTGTGCAGGTTCTGGCTGTACCAACTCGAACACACCGCACTGCATCCCGCCAACCAAGAATGCGCCGGAGAGCCCGAATGAGAGTGGTCTTCAGACAATAGACCAACCCCATACTACGTGCCAACCATCCACAATGCCACTCAACTGAGCACATCAGGGTAATTCAGTAGAGTATGCATAACATGCCAGGTCCACACGTTTCCTGCTTTTCTCCATTCTGATCTTCAATACTTCTCTAACGTCATGTTTTATATGTACCTTGCCTTCCAGCTGTTGTCACCTTCCCCATCGCCCCTTCCAGTTGCGATGAGAAGACGTGTCAGCAAAACAAGATGGGAATACTGGATGCAAGTCCAGGCCCTGCACAACATCCCTGACGACGATGACACATTCGTGGCACAAGGACAAAATAGAAGAACAAGAGGCTGAACGAAAGTACCCTCCTCCACTCCAACTCACGCCCAAACACACTCCATCCCGTGTACCACTCTTCATCTCTCAACCCACAAGCCACATCATTGTTCAAAACCATCGACCCCGTGTGACCATACAACTGACATAATCTTGACACCGTTTTGTGCACACCAATCTTTATTCACTCCACTTACCTTGATTGTTGTCATTCGATAGTTGGTTTCACATTGCATGGAGGTGCAGCAACAAGACAAGAGAAGACACCAATCTCGGTGTTCCAAGACAGACTGTATCATTTGTAATTAGATACGATGTTTGAAACACCAGAAAACTATGTGCGTACATTTCTCAAATGATGTCCCAGCGTTGTACAATCCCAAATACATATCCACACAGACAGTACGCCATGGTGGCGACTCGACAGGACCTGGCCTATGCGGTGGGCCAAGTCAGCAGGTACATGACCGATCCAAGGCCAGTTCATTGGCAGGCGGTCAAGCGCATCCTCCGTTACCTGCAGGCAACGCGTCACGCGCGCCTGAGGTTCGACAGCAAGGGACGGGCGGACCCGTTGAGTCTGGTCTGCTATACGGACGTAGACTACGCTGGCGATGTGGACAAGCGGAAGTCCACATCCGGCTACGTGTTCTTCCTTGCTGGTGTAGCGGTCTCGTGGTGCAGCAAAACGCAGGACTACGTCGCCACCTCCAAAGTGGAAGCAGAGTACATTACGTTGGCTGAGGCGGTCAAGGAGGCGGTGAGGCTCCGCAGGTTGCTGGAGGAGATGGACGTGCCGCAACAGGAGCCTACGGTGGAAGAAGAGGACAACACCGGCCCAATCTCGCTAACCAACAAACCGATGCAGCACAGGAGGAAGAAGCACATCAACGTGAGTTATCACGGGACATGGTTGAAAAGGGGCATGTGGTGCTGCAACACTGCAGCACACACAACATGCTTGCGGATTGCTTGATCAAAGCGCAACCCGTGGACCGGCACATATTGAGCGTGGCTGGACTTAGGATGACCAGCTAGCATGGGCTGGAGGGCGCACTGGAAGATGAGTGAGAGCAAGCAGGAGCAGTGGGCATGGTAGGTGCAATGGGGTGAATGTTGAAGATTGTCCCTCTACATACCCAAGTGCGGCGACAGGAGGTGCCGCCGAGCCGCTAGAGAGAGGAAATTCCTCTTCGTTGGATCTGGCGACTCGAGGATTGCTCGGATCCTGAAATGGAGGATTGCCCCTAAAATTTGACAAGTTGTTGAATCCTGTGGAAGTTGTTTCACCGGAATCGGACTAGTAACAAGGGAGATATGGGCTTCCAAAGTTTGGGTGTATGCGACAGGTCTGGGAGCTGNACCGGAGATCCATCCTGTCCACCAGTCCTCAAGAGCGACATCACCGCACCCACAAAAGTCGATGCAGCTTGGACGACCTCGGATCCAGCACTCGCTGCCAAGTTTGCTGCCTCGTGCGCCTTCTCCTGGAGAGCAAACACGATTCCTGCCAATTCACGCGCCCCTCTGTAAGCTGCACCATCGTCAGCAAACGATGTTGACTCTCGGAGTGCTGCAACACTACCGGCCACATCACCAGCAACCCGCTCAGCACCTTCCGCGGCAACGCAAGCGGTGGACGCCATTGCTTGCGTAACTAAAAGCATGGCGTCCGTCCTGGAAAGTTGTGCGTTGATAAACTCATCTCCCGCCGTAGTCGTCCCAACACAGACGCCTACTGCCCCAGAAACCTGCCATTTTTGTCAAAATCAGGCTACCATCCTCGTGCTAGCCACCAAACTAGACGCAACGTCCACAACTAGGACAGAAAAGAACTGAGCAGCAGCGGCAAAAGCCTCCGTAATGCCTAACATCCCATACAATGTCTCCACGTAGCCCACACGTTGGACATGCCCAGTAGCCATCACCATGAAGTCTGCACGCCGTATGCCTGAAGATCAAGTCAACCCGCACGGGTTTCCAGCAAGCGAGATACACCAAGCACAGACGAAGACTCGTGACAACTGCAATCTCGACGCCGAGATGCTTCTAGGTCGAATTATGGTTTGACGCATACACACCACTCCGGAAGTGAACACTAACAGAAAGTAACCCCGTTTTTTTCTTTTAAGACCCCTCGTTGGAACCGACCAAGGCAGGGGTGCTACCTTAGGAAGAAAAGGCCTCCTGGAGTTGAACCCAACCCCACAAGGGCATTATGAAATATGGGGGAGGTTAGAGTTGTGGGTGTTTCCACCAGAGTATGAAGGAGTAGAGATGAAAACGACATCTTGGTTCATTTGTTCCGAAGTTGCAATGCCCAACGGGATCAAAGAAGTCGGCTTCAAGGGAGTTCAGACGGAACCTGGCTATTCTATGTTCGTGTGCCGTGTAGAGAGAAGAGATGAGCCACATACGTTGTTACAAGTCAGAGGGGAACAAGGACGGTAAGACAATGGTGAACAATAACGGAATCTAAGTCTACCCGTTCACTAAGAATGGAAAACACCTCTCATTTCCTGCAATGAAAGGGGTTACCTTTACTTCAATACCTCAATGGTTCTGACAACCTTTGACTATATTGAATGTTAGTATCCTTCCTCGCGTCACATGCAATTCTTTACTTTGTTTCCATTTCTATCCTACAGAAATGGGTATTTGGTGAGCGTATCTCATATAACAAGATCCACGACAAACAGACATTTCCCTTCTACTGCTCATGACCCAGGTAAAGATTTCTTCCGGGAAAACACTCCCCTCCCCCATCACTATATTCCTTGATGAAATAAAAATCCCCAACCAACATGACCAATAGACACGAGGAATAGCAATATGCACACCCATGAAACATGCTAGGTTTTACATTATGTCAATAAAACTACCAACACTGAATTTGCAATGCAACAAATGGAACTGTTTTCGGTTAAGTTAACTGGCATTGTTGAACTTCATGCACCTCCAATACTAAACAACAGGAGAACCGCTATTTGTAACAGGATCCACAACCAAACCCATATGAAAGTGGAAATGTAATTGTCAACTCCCATGTGATCAAGCTCATAACAAATTCCAATCACGATAATATTCCTACAAAAAAAAATACACAAATCAATCATGTCAAATGTATGCATAATTTGTTTTCACAAAAAAACCTTTACACTACATACACACTTATACATACCAGTGCTTATTGACTCACGCTCTGCTTGACCACTGATCGACACAGGTATGAAACTGACTGGGAAGATGAGTAGGATAGAGATGGAAAATAATGCCGCCATTAAATTTGTAGATGTGACTTTTCTTATGTGAATGATTTCCTTGAAACATAATGTAGTCCGTAGCACAAAGCAGCTTCCACGAAACGAACCCAGGTTCACATGTATCGCCAAAATCCGCTGACAGAGATGAAAGGTTGACTAGCTGAAAATGCTGTCCGCTGCAGCCAAACGTACCTGTTTTCAGCATACAGTCCGCCTACAAGAGGTCATGAGGTACGAGAGGTACCACGTCAGCAGAGTCATCAGTGGCGAGCTACATCAAAGAACGAGAACAGAACGAAGGAGTCACAAAGCGTTTATGAGCAAAAATTTTCAGAATTAATTCAGAATAAGTANGAGAGAGAGAGAGAGAGAGAGAGAGAGAGAGAGAGAGAGAGAGAGAGGAATTGTGGAGAAAGGAAAAATGACAGAGGGGGTCAGAGGATGTCGAAGATTGCCCCTCTGCATGCCTAAGTGCGGCGACGGGAGGCGCTGCAGAGCCACCAGAGAGAGGAAATCTCTTGTCGTTGGATCCGGCGACTCAAGGATTGCTCGTATCATAAAATGGAGGATTTTGCCTAAAAGTTGACGAGTCCCTGAATCTGGTGGAATTTATTTCACCGGAATCGGACAAGTAACGAGGGAGATATGGGCTTCCAAACTTGGGGTGTGCGAGGCGGCTCTGGGAGCTGGCCGCGGTTCAACTGCCGGTGATTGATTGACCAGAACGAATAACAAAATGCCATCTGGGGATTTTGCGCTAAAAGGACTGCCAAGGTGTCCAGTGGATAATTCGCCAGATTTAGTAGTGCAGTTTTGTTACTGATGGACTTGGCCAAAATCCTGGCTCACAGTCCGAAACTTAGTGGTACAGTTTGTTACTCGGGGACAGTCAAAATTCCGACTGGAGATTCGCGAATAGGTTTTGACCCACATCAATCCCCATCACCAAACTCAATGATTAACTCATCAAAACAGACCCCAAAGGTGCGAGGGGCACTGCCACTATGCGTAGGGACATCTGCGCCTCCGGAATGGCGTTTTGATGGGTCCTTGATGTGTGAAGGCACCTCAGCGGGCGACGCGGTGCGCGCCGCCGCTGGTTTGGGGTGCTGCGCTTTGGCTGACGTAGCAGGAGCTACGATGATTCGAATCGTGTACGGTTTGGTGCGATGAAGAGCTCATGACTAGCCCAACAAATGTTTAGATTATGTCCATGCTAAAAAACTAATGCAAAATTGTGTTATTCCCTTCGCAAAGGTGACTGTCTCATATTTGTCTTCAACTCCCAGAAACATAGCGTGAGGCGACTAGAAATCTCACGCTTAGACTCAGAACACCCACACAAAACATAGCCATGAGCACTGAAGACTCGTCGGGCCACATTGGAACCGCACCCCGGTTTCTTTAAAAGGGTCATGGGTCCACGGCCCTGACCGGTCTACAATCACTCAAACTTTCGCAGCAGACGGGATCGTCGTCGGGGACGACATCGCCGTCAAGCTTTGAGGCCCCAGAGTTGAAGACTGCGCAACTGGCGCAGAAGGAGACTTTGCCCATCCAGAAGTATGTAGGTGGCCCTGGCTACGGACTACGGAGGTGGCACTTTGAGCTGCACCTCATGCATAAGGGGCTGCTGGAGGTCATGAAGGGTACGGAAATCCTCGATGAAGCGACGGCAACGGAAGCACGGAAGGAGGCTTTCACAAAGAAGAACACGGAGCCGCTCATGACGTTGGTGTCCGGGATGGCCGAGTCGTAGTGGGGCTATTTCCAGGGCTGCAAGCTGGCAGCTGAGGCTTGGCAAAAAAATCTGCGCAATCCATCAATCCAAGTCGGTGGAGAACAAAATGTTTGCAATGAAGCGAATCATGACTGTGAGAATCAAGGAGGGAGATTATGTAATCACCGCCACGTAGTAGATTGAGTCGCTCACCTCATGGTGCAATGACGTGGGGTGGAAGATCGACACACAACTACAGGCGATGGCCCTCCTCATGGATCATCCTGAAAGTTGGAGCCCTCTCATCATAGTCTTGGGAGGATGGGCAAAAGACAAGGTCACATATGGCGCGGTCGCAGAGTACATCCGCAACGAGGTGCAACGACGGAGCTGCGGGGAGTCCTCGTTGTCCTCATTGGCCCTCGTCACCAAAACGCGTGGTGGCGGAAGTGGGGCCAAGGGGGGTAGCGGACATGGCGGCGGCAAGAAGGGTGCCAAGAAGGGTGTGTGCTGTAACTGCGGCAAGGAGGGCCACTGGGTCCATGAGTGCACCGAGGAGGCAAAGGCCGGTGGCAAAGACGCCAAAGGCAAGAAGGCGCTCCTCAACAGCACTCAAAACCACTACCTCAAGAAGGCCGACCGGCGATGCCTTGACGTCGGAGCGGAGGAGCATACCTAGGTCCAGAAGGTCGGGTCCATCATCTATACCAAGTCCAGCAAATCTATGGTGGTCGTGAATGACAGGGTCGAGCCGGCGACGGGCGGGAGATGTGGACGTGGAGGTGGTGGTTGGTGGAAAGCGGGTGCAGTTCATCATCAAGGACGTGCAGCTCGTACCCGGCTTGGCTGACATTCCAAGTGTCAGCCGCCTGACTGAAAAGGGGTACAAGGTGCTCTTCAGGAGAAGAGGGGCTGTCGTGCGGAAGGACGGTAGCAACAATCCCGTGCTGGAGGCTAAGCGTGACGGAGGCCTCTACATTGTGGAGAGCAAGGTGATCCCTGCGGCGACAGACTCAGCAAACTTGCATGAACGCATGGTCAACCTGGCCAAAGGAGGGGGAGCTGATCTGGAGCTCTGGCACCGGCGACTGGGGCATTCCTCACTCGCAGTCGCGAAGGAGATGGCAAAGCGTGAGCTGGTACGTAGCCTCATCATCGACGGTGGAGAAGAGGCAACAAATGCAGCAAAGCACAAAAAGTGCGAGCCTTGCATTTTGGGCAAGGCACAACGCAAACCGTTCATCGAGAACGTGAATCGCGCCTCAGACCTGTTGGAGGTCGTGCACAACGACGTGTGCGGACCATTCAAGACGGTGTCAAAGAGCGGCGCACGTTATTTCCTCACCTTCATTGATGACTACAACAGAGAACTCTAAATATACTTCATGAAGCGGAAAGGCAAGGTCCTGGACCGGCTGAAGGAGTATGTCGCCGCGGTGGAGAGGCAGACTAACCGGAAGGTCAGAGCGCTACGTAGCGACAACAGCGGAGAGGAAGTGGGCAGTAGCGGGTGGATAAAGCAACAGGGCATAAAATGGGAACAAACTATGCCATATCTGCCTTTGTCAAAATGGCGTGGCGGAGCGGGCAAACCAGACGCTGCTGAACATGGTACAGACGATGTTGGTGGATGCGGAATTGGCGTGGAGCTTCTGGGCGGAAGCTGTGCGTACGGCAAGCTACACCATCAACCTCACTCCTACAGCGATGCTGAAGGGGAAGAGGGGCTGGAAGATGCCGCAGAAGGTTTGGAGCGGGCGCAAGCCAAATGTGGCACACCTAAAAGTGTTTGGGTGCAAGGCGCACGCGGTGGTGCAGGCTACAATGAGGCAAGACAGCAAGCTAGAGCCGCGGGCAAAGTCGTATCTCCTTCTTGGCTATGAGAGCGCGCATAAGGTGTACCGGCTCTATGACATGCGTAAGGAGGAGATAATCCACAGTGAAGACGTCGAGTTTGACAAGAACCACAGCTACATCAGCAGTAACGACGTGGGTGTGGTGGACTCTCCAAGGACGGGGGAGTGGTTCTAGCTCCTTGACTACAAGAAGGAGCCGGCGGACGCCAAAGTTGAGGATGCGGCATCAGAGCGTGAAGGTGCACCAGCGGTGGCAGCCAACACTAAGGACTTTTATGACAATCAAGCTGATGAGGAGATCCACCGGAAGGATCCGGCGGATGAGGCACCTAGGGTACCAAGGCGCGCACTCCCGGTAGAGTGTGCTTCGGGCGTCGGTGGATAATCCACTGGATGCGCCGGTTATTTGAGCGATGTTTTGCCCGAGCAAGAGAGATCCTCGAGGAGCCATCCGATCAATGATTCACCGGAGTGTGCTGAGTTAGAGGGATCACACAAGAGCGAAGATGCGCCACCAAAACTACCGCGTCACAGCGGGAGGCAGCGAAAAGCGGGGAAGCACTTTCACGCAAGCACCGGACGATGGATCGGCATGACGCGGTGCATGCTGGCTGCATCAACGGAGGCTACTATTGTGCAAGAGATGCTTGCACGGCCCGAAGGGGATCAATGGGACATGGCCATCAAATCACAACTGGCGTCCATCACGGAAAATGACATGTGGGAGCTAGTTCACACGCCGAGAGATGCCAAGGTCATTGGGTCAAAGTGGGTCTTTAAGACCAAGTTCACAAAGGAAGGTGTGGTTGACAAATACAAGGTGTAGCTGATGGCAAAGGGATACACATAGCATAAGGGCAAACACTACGATGAGACGTTCGCTCCCGTTGCCAAGTTCACAAGCATCCGGATGATCCTTGCAGTGGCGGCCGCGAAGGACATGGAGCTCCACCAAATGGACATAAAGACGGCCTTCCTCAATGGCATCATAGACAAAGAAATCTACATGGAGGTGCCAGAGGGGGTGGACGCGCCGGAGGCAAGGTGCGCAAGCTGTGGAAGTCCTTGTACGGGCTGAAACAATCACCTAGATGCTGGTACCAATTGATGGACAACTTCATGGCATAACTCGGCTTCAAGCGCTGTGAGGCGGTTCACAACATGTACGTGCGGCGTGACTAGCAGCTCCATCAGATCGCCGCACTCTATGTGGACGACCTGATTTTGTGCTCAATGGATCTGCCAAGCCTACATCGGCTGAAAGAGCAGCTGAGCAGCAGATTCCAGATGTCGGACATGGGGGAGCTAGAATTCTACCTCAGGGTGAGCATCATGCGGAACCGGAGGGCACGCACGATTGAGCTAGGGCAAGCCAAACACGCGGCTGAGGTGCTGAAGCGGTACGGCATGGAAGACTCCAAACAAGTTGGCAGTCCGGTCTCCACGACCTATGAACTGAGTGCGGCAATAGTGTCGCAAACAAAAGAACAGTAGGAGGATATGGCAGGGGTGCCCTGCCAATCGGCGGTGGGCAGCCTCATGTACGCCATGGTGGCGACTCGACAGGACCTGGCCTATGCGGTGGGCCAAGTCAGCAGGTACATGACCGATCCAAGGCCAGTTCATTGGCAGGCGGTCAAGCGCATCCTCCGTTACCTGGAGGCAACGCGTCACGCGCGCCTGAGGTTCGACAGCAAGGGACGGGCGGACCCGTTGAGTCTGGTCTGCTATACGGACGTAGACTACGCTGGCGATGTGGACAAGCGGAAGTCCACATCCGGCTACGTGTTCTTCCTTGCTGGTGTAGCGGTCTCGTGGTGCAGCAAAACGCAGGACTACGTCGCCACCTCCAAAGTGGAAGCAGAGTACATTACGTTGGCTGAGGCGGTCAAGGAGGCGGTGAGGCTCCGCAGGTTGCTGGAGGAGATGGACGTGCCGCAACAGGAGCCTACGGTGGAAGAAGAGGACAACACCGGCTCAATCTCGCTAACCAACAAACCGATGCAGCACAAGAGGACGAAGCACATCAACGTGAGTTATCACGGGACATGGTTGAAAAGGGGCATGTGGTGCTGCA
>SZWC01003009.1:86906-111021 GCA_023375785.1 Penium margaritaceum | reverse complement strand
ATGAAGCAACAGCGATGGATGCGTAGATGGAGGCCTTCACAAAGAAGAACATGGAGACGCTCATGTTGATGGTGTCCAGTACGACTAAGTCGTAATGGGGCTACTTCTAGGACTTCACGTCGGCAGCCGAGGCTTGGCAAAAACTCGGCGTCATCCATCAATCCAAGTCTCTGGAAAATGAAATATTCACAATGAAGCGACTCCTCATGGTGAGAATTGAGGAGGGAGATGATGTCATCTCCGCCATGTAAGAGATCAAGTCGCTTGCCTCACAATGCAATGACGTTGGATGGAAGATCAACACGTAGCTACAAGTGATGACCCTCTTCATGGCCCTTCCTCACAGTTGGTACCCCCTCATCACCATCTTGGGAAGATGGAAAGAGGACAAGCTCACCTATGGTGCTATCACAGAGAAGATCCGCAATGAGGTGCAGTGACAAAGCTCCGGGGAGTCCTCATCTTTCTTATCGGTCCTCGTCACCAAAACGTGTGGCGGAAGCGAGGGCAAAGGAGGTGGCAGGCATGGCGGCAGAAAGAAGGACGCCAAGAAGGATGCGTGTATGACTGTGGCAAGGAGAGCCACTGGGCTTGTGAGTGCACCGAGGAGGGAAATACTGGCAGCAAGGATATCAAAGGCAAGAAGACAATTCGCAACGGCACTAAAAAATGCTACCTCAATAAGGGCAACCGGTAATGCCTTGACTCCAGAGCGAAGGAGCTAACCCAGGTTGAGGAGGTCGGGTTCATCAACTACACCAAAGGAGGCTTGTACATCATGGAGACCAAGGTGATCCCTGCAGCGATAGATTCAACAGACTTACAGGAACGAACCATCAACTTGGCCAAAGGTGGAGGAGCTGATCTGGAGCTCTGGCACCAACAATTGGGGAATTCCTCACCCGTAGTGATGAAGGAGATGGCATAGTGCAAGCTGGTACACGGCCTCGTCATCAACAGTGCGGAAGAGACAACAGATGCATAAGTGCACAAAAAGTGTGTGCCTTGCAATTTGGGTAAGATGTGGTGCAAATTGGTCTACAAGAATGTGAAACACGCCTCAAACCTGCTGGCGGTCGTGTACAGTGATGTGTGCGGACCATTCAAGATGGCATCAAAGAGCGGCATGCATTGTTTTGTTAGCTTCATAGATGACTACAAAAGAAAACTCTTTGTACACTTCATGAAGAGGAAAGGCGAGGTCCTCGACCTGCTGAAGTATATTGCTGCGGTGGAGAGGTCGACAGACCAGAAGGTATGCATACGGTGAACTACACCATCAGCCTCACCGTTACAGCGGTGCTGAAGGGAAAGAGCAACAAGAAGACGCCACTCCAAGCCAGGAGGCTTGGAGTGGGTGCAAGCCAAGTGTGGCACACCTGAAAGTGTTCAGGTGCATGGCACAAGCAATGGTGCAGGCTGCGCTGCGGCGCGACAACAAGCGTAGCTGAGGACAAAGCCGTATCTCTTCCTTGGCTATGAGAGTACACATAAGGCATATTGGCTCTAATACATGCACAAGGAGGAGGTAATCCACAGTCAAAATGTCACGTTTGATGAGAAATAGAGCTACATCGGCGGCAACGACATGGACGTGGTGAAATCTCAAAAGACGAGGGAGTGGTTCTAGCTGGTTGACTACAAGAAGGAACCGATGGACGCTGAAGTTAAGTATGCAGCGTCGGAGTGTGAAAGTGCACCATTGGTGGCAGCTGACGCAGAGGAACTGAACAAAAATCAAGCTGATGCGGAGATCCACCAGAAGGATCCGGTGGATGAGGCACTAACGCTGCCAAGATGCGCACTCCCGGCGGAGTACGAATCGAGCGTTGGTGAAAAATCCACTGGACCTGCTGCCCGTCCGAGCGATGTTTCGTTGGAGCAGGAGAGATCCTCGGAGAGCCATCCAGTCAATAATTCACCGGAGTGTGGAGAGTCAGAGGGATCATATCGGAGAATGAGGCGCCACCAAAACTACCGCACCGCAGAGGGAGGCAACAGATAGTGGGGAAGCGCTTCGATGCAAGCACCGGTCAATGGATTGGCATGACATGGTGTATGTTGGCTGCATTAACAGAGCCAAAAACCATTCAAGAGGCACTTGCACGGCCCGAAGGGGATCAATGGGATGTGACCATCAATTTGGAGCTGGCGTCCATAAAAAAAATGACATGTGGGAGCTGGTTGACAGGTCAAAAGATGCCAGTGTCATCGGGTCAATGTGGGTCCTCAAGACCAAGTTCATAAAGGAAGGCAAGGATGAAAATACAAGGCGCAGCTCGCGGCTAAGGGATATGCGTAGTGTAAGGATGAGCACTATGATGAGATGTTTGCTCCCGTCACCAAGTTCACAAACATCGAGGCAATCTTTGCACTGGCAACCACGAAGGACAGGGAGGTCCACCAAATGGGCGTGAAGACAGCCTTTCTCAACAGCATCATAAACAAAGATATCTACATGGAGGTGCCAGAGGGGGTGGAGGCACCAGAGGGCAAAGTGTGCAAGCTGCAAAAGTCCTTGTACAAGCTAAAACAATTGTCGAGATGCTGGTGCCAACAGATGGACAGCTTCATGGCACGACTCGGCTTTAATTGCTGTGAGTGAGAAAACAACGTGTACGTGCGGCACGACAAGCAGCTCCATCACATTGTTGCACTCTATGTGAACAACCTGATTTTGTGCTTGATGGATTGGCCAAACCTACAACCGCTGAAAGAGCAGCTGAGCAACAGATTCCAAATTTTGGCCATGGGGGAGCTGGAGTAATACCTCAAGGAACGGTAGGGCGCACACGCTTGAGCTGGGGCAGACCATGTACGTGGCCGAGGTACCGGGGGGCATACACGCTTGAGCTGGGGCAAGTCAAACATGTGGCCGAGGTACTAAAGCAGTATGGCATGGAGGACTGCAAACCTATTGGCAGTCCGATCTCTACGACCGGTGAACTGAGTGCAACAATGACAACGTAAACAAAAGAAGAGTGGGAGGATATGGCAGGGGTGCCCTACCAATCGAGCCACTACACTGGAAGGTGGTCAAGCACATCCTCCGCTACCTACAGGTGACGCAACATGCATACCTAAGGTTTGACGGCAAAGGACGGTCCGACCCTTCGTGTCTGGTCTGCTGCACGGATGCAGACTATGCTGGCAATTTGGACAAGGGGAATTCAACAGCCGGCTACATGTTCTTCCTTGCTATTCCAGCAGTCTTATGGTGTAGCAGAAAGCAAGACTGCATTGCTACCTCCACAATAGAACCGGAGTACATCGCATTGGCCGAAGAAATCAAGGAGGCGGTGTGGCTTCTCAGGTTGCTAGGGGAGTTGGGCATGGCGCAACAAGGGCCAACGGTGGTGCGAGGGCACTTCGGCGGACGGGCACCAAGCGCGTGGCTAACTGAGCGGCTGGATTGGTGTGGCGCACTTTGGCTGAGGTAGCGAGACCTACAGTTAACTGAATCGCACGTGGTTTGGTGCATTGGGAAGCTTGTCACTATGCCTACGACTCGTCAAATCATGTTCATGTCCGAAAACTAATGCAAAAATGCATTGTTCCCTTCACAAAAGTGATTTTCTCGCAACTCTGTCTAAATCCTATGAACATAACATGAGGTGACCAGAAAGCTCACACTTAGACTCAGAACTCGCACAAAACACAGCCGTAAACATAGGGAAGACCCGTCCGGGCACGTTGGAACTGCCACCACATGGTTGTGGTTTTCTGACAATGCATGAGACATGGATGGATTTAAATGATATTTGAATGTCCTTGCCCGGCAATGCAGTATCCAAGAAGTTTGTTCCCATACTTGTGGAGTACACGCTCTCTTTGGATGCTTACACTAATCTTAAGCGCGTGCACCAATCAACCTCCCTTGCAAACAGAGTTTCCATCCTACAAAAGCTCATCAGCATGCAGGTGAGTGAGGGAGATTCCATTCCTAGATTCCTACAGGAATTTGAAGGACTCCTTGGTGAGGCTCGCAAAATGAACTCGGACCTTGACAAAAACATGCAGGCCATCATCCTCCTCATGTTGTTACCGGAGCACTGGAGCCCAATAGTCACCATCATGGGCAGTTGGAAGATTGATGACCTGACATATGCAGCAGTTTCCGAGTATGTGTAAATTGAGCCCATGCACCTTAGCAGCAGTGATGCCAACTTCTCAGTCTATGCTGCACACTACGGTGGCAGCAAGAGCAAAGGGTCAGCCTCTGGTCAGAACAGCAGCAGCGGAAGCAGTGGCGAAAGAGGCAACAATGGCGGCAAGTGCCAGGGCAACTGCCATAACTGTGGAAAACCTGGGCAAGAGAGTGCGGATCCCCAAAGAAGGAAGACGGCAGAAGCAGTGGGAATAAAGGCAGAAAAAAGAGTGGCGAAGATGCCATCAACATGGTGGCTGAGAGCACTCCTGCGGCAGAAGGAGCGGCGCTGCTCAAGCCAGGAGCCTTCGGGTCCAAGTCCGGCACTGATTATCACTCGAGCAAGGACAATTCTGGATTCGTCTCCATCGGCCCCACTGAGCGGCGGTTCAGATGTGCAAATGGCAGCATTGTGAATGCAATGGGCATGCAAGAAAATCTGGTAAGCATTAGCCACATTGGTGCGGAGAAGGATTAGCAGCTGCGGAATGTGGTCTACATGCCCTCATTTGCAGCAAACCTCCTGTCCGTGTCCGAAATCTCGGACAACGGCATGATGGTGGTGTTCACGGAGATGAAGGTGGTCATTTTCAAGAACGAGGAAATCAAGGTCCTCTTCACCAACAAAGACCTTGTAGCACAGGTTACACGAGTTGATGGGCTCTAAATTCTACAGAAAACTGCGGCAAAGAGCTCAGAAGATGAGGGCCATGCAGCTATGGAAGAGGCGGTGGACTCCACACCAACGTCAGAGAACACACCAATGGCGCCTGAGAAGGTGTCCTCCGCTGCAAAGGACGTAGACAGTGAACTGTGGCACAGACGCTTTAGAAACGCTGCACATAGCATGCTACAAGTCATGCAGCAAGAGCACATGGTCCTTGGCATGGAGGAGTTTGAGGAGGATTCGCCTAGGTGTGGCAGCCTTTGTGAACCTTGCCTCCGAGGCAAGACAAAGAGAAATATCTTTGAGAGCAACGGTCACCGTGCAGCACGAGCCTTGGTCCTGATTCATATAGACATGTGTGGAGCCTTTTGCATAGCGTCCATGGGTAGATACATGTACTTCTTGACCTCCATCAACGACCAGAGCCGGAATGTGTGGGTCTAATTCCTCAAAACAAAGGGAGAGGTCAGAGAGAAGCTACAGGAGATTGTCACCATGGTAGATTGGCATACTGGAAAGAGGGTCAATGCACTGCAAAGCGACAATGGTGGGGAGTACAAGGCATGGAACGGCTGGCTGCGGAAACGCGGCATTGACCATCAGCCCACAACGTCCTACACACCACAAAGCAATGGGGTGGCCGAGCGGATGAATTAGACCATCCTTGGCATGGTACAAAGCACGCTCTTTGACGGAAAAGTCGCACTGTGCATTTGGGTGGAAGCTATAAGAACAATTTGCTACCTTGTGAACCGAAACCCCGCGACCGCTCTGGACAGGCATGACAAGAAAAGGACAAGCAGCACATGACGCAAAAGGAGGTATGTCTGGGAAAGAAGCTGGACACCTCACACCTGAAGGTCTTTGGCTGGGGAAAGTTTTCAGGCGGGTGAAGGTGGCGGCAAGCTGGATGCAAGAGCGTGGAAGTGCGTGATGGTGGGCTCTGAGTCCGGCCACAAGACCTACCACCGTAGTACGCGAAAAAGAAAACAAATGCCGCAGTATGACACCAACAATGGGAACTGGACCGGCCTGTGCTGGTCGTGCATGGCTCAGGGAGAGCCAACCACTGTGGCGGAAGTATTGGGCAGGCCGATGGGGCCAGGTAGAAGGAGGCGGTGGACAGTGATCTCACGTCCATCGAGGAGAATGGAGCATAGGATCTGGTGGAAAGATCTGCCAATGCTCACGTGGTGGTCTCAAAGTGGATGTTGAGGTTGAAGCAAAAGCAGGATTGCAGCATCAAAAAACACAAGGAGAAGATTATGGCGAAGGGATTCTCTCAGCACGCGAGATCTGGGTATGGCAAGACCTTTGCATCTGTTGTCACATTTGCCTCCATCACATCACCACTTGATGTCGCTATAGCTTAAGATCTCGAGATCCACCAGATGAATGTCAAGACGGATTTTCTTTACGAGAAGTTGGAGAAAGAGGTACTGATAGAAGTACCAAACGGCATCAAGGTGCACGAGGGTAAGGTGTGCAGGCTGGTGAAGGCACTATAAAGACTAAAACAGGCCCCACGGATCTGGTACAAGGAACTGGATAGCTTCATGACAGAGCTCTCCTTATCGCACTGCAAGAATGACCCAAGTGTACATGTGCGGGAGGACAAGTGCGACTTGCTTCTTATGGAGCTTTATGTGGATGATTTGATCCTGTGTTCTTCCTTGTAGGAGGCCCTTGTGGACCTCAAGGAGCAGCTGAGCAGCAAGTTCAAGATGAAGGACATAGGTCCTCTTGAGTACTACCTCGGGAACGTGGTCCACCGCAACCGCAAAGCAGGCACCACCAAGCTCAACAAGACCATGTACATCATGGATGCCTTGAAGCGCTACAACAGGGAGGAATGCAAACCCATGAGCAACCCCATGGCCTTCAAGTGCAAGCTCTCCTCCTCCATGTCTCCAAGAAACGAGGCAGAGCAGCAGGGGATGCAAAACATCACGTACCAGTCCACCGTCGGGAGCCTCATGTACGTGATGGTGGGGACGCAACCAGACATTGCTTACGCAGTGGGTCAGGTGAGCAGGTTTGTGGCCAACCATGGGCACCAACACTGGCAAGCCGTGAAGTGGATCTTTTTCTATCTTGAAAAGAAACGGCACATGGATCTTTGGCATAGAGTTCTGGAAGGATCAGACTCGCTGCGATTGACATGCTACAGTGACGCTGACTGGGGAGGGAAGATTGACATCAGGAAGTCCACCTTGGGCTTTGCCTGTATTCTCAATGGCAGTACCCTCTCCTAGGCGAGCAGGAAGAAGGATTGTGTCTCGCTGTCTACTACGGAGGCACAGTACATCTCACTCTCAAGAGTGTGAGGAAACACAGTGGCTTTACATTCTGCTAGACGAGATCAAGGCACCACAAGAGGAAGCAACAATCATCCGCATCAACAATGAGAGCGCCATTGTTATGGCAAAATTTGCGATACAAAGCACATTGACATGCGGTACCGCAATTTACGTGATCTTTTTGCAAAGATTAAAACAAGAAGAGTAGTACATGTTGTGTTGTGGACCTACCGGTCCACTACATGACATGTCCAAACCAAGAAGATTCTTGTGAACTTCTTGACGAAGCTGCTCGAAAGAGACTTACATGTTGTAGGCGCTCGTTGAATTGGCAAGGTGGATGCAGGACATGAGGACTACAGATGAAGACAACTGAAGTACATCAACAGGTTGCAGACTTACAATTTCGTGCGTCTGTAGGACTACGGGCCGCTGCAGCAGAGGACTACGAGAGAAGGTAGCCAGAGGTATAAGGGAGAGATTGTTGTTCTCTTATGTCCCTTGGCCACTACTGTAGCATAGTTGACAGGTTGGACATGCACTACTTCCTTGGAGTAAGTCCCCTAGACCTCGTCTATGGTGCAAGTCCAAGCAAAAGACCAGCTATGTAGCGCAATGGATAGCATGTTGGATATAAGAACAGCAGGTCTTGAGATTGAGCCTTGATGTGTGCAGGAAGATGTTTTTGACCTTCTTGCATAGGGGAGGGTTCCATGACTTTCGCCATGCATGAGGAGGATGTGCCACTTGGCGGACAATAAATGTGTTAATTGGCGAGCTGGTGAGGTGGTATGGAGGGGCCACCTCCAATAATTCCATAGCCCACACACCTTAGATTCCAGGCCTAGGACTATATGTACTAGGCTCCTTTCTAATTCTAATTATTTGATCTGGCCTTAGATGCTCCTCATAGAGATTTCTAACTAAGGAAGAGTACAAAGAAGAAACTGTTTGGTCTAAGCTACAGGATTCAGTCTCTGAGTAGCACCTTGCGTGAAAGTGACCAAGTGTTAAGTGGACAGAGTTGCTGGCAAGTAATTGCCTAGGATCTGCTCAGTGTGGAACTATGATCCTGATGGTGATATCTTCTCCTAGTTGACATGTTGGAGCAGAAGGCAGGTGCCATTGTGTCGGCCCTGTTGTTTAGTCCGTTTTCCTCAGGCCACTTGATAAACGAGCACGACAGCATGAGGCTTTTCTCACAAGCCCGGTGGCCGTCTTTGATGGCCACCCTCTAGGGCTTAGCAAATGGCTGATTTGGCACCTGGACGACCGACTTATGGAATTCAGAGTGGCAAGCCTTGCACGAGGGCTCTTGGCCTAAGTGCCCAGGAAAACTACGCTAAGGTGCATCTAGTGTGCTCTCTAGGCCACGAGTTGATTTCTTGTGAGTTCTCAGCCACTTGCAATGTCATAACATATCTCGTCATGGTTAGGTCGAGTCAAAAGGCGTGTGTTTAGGCCACCCAGAGCTCTCCCTTGACAGTGCGTGATCCAGGCATATTGAAGGAGCCACTTTCCATTGAAGACGCAGAGCTATGGCATGTTGCTTGTAAGGATGAGCTGAGAGTTATCCATGAGCATGGTGTATACAAGCTTGACGACCTCCCGCTTGGGTGTAAGGCAGTATAAGGCAAGTGGGTCTTTCACAAGAATGTGAAGCCTCAAGGATCACTTGCTTGATGACCAAGGGGTTCTCACAAGTCAAGGGTGTAGATTTCACTAACACGTTTGTGTCCGTTGACGTATGACCTTCACTTGTGCTTTTTTGGAGTTGTTTCTTACCGCAATTTGGAGCTGCATCAGATGGATGTGAACAACGTGTTCCTCCATGGAACTCTAGATGAAGAGATGTACATGGTGTAGCCACCAAAACTTTGAGGTCAATGACAAGTTTTGGCGCTTGTACAAGGCCTTATACGGCTCAAAGCAGTGACCCCGGTGGTGGAACCTGGAGATCATTGGCACACTGACATGTAGGGGGATCGTGCAAAGTGATACCGATCCCTCCAACTTTCTTTCATGGATAGCTGCGTCTCCTTTGATGAAGGCCGTGAAGGAGGCCAATGCATTTCTTCAAGATGCCTACATAACATAGGACCTTGGTCCTATAGCTATGTTCCTCGGGATGGAGATCATACGTGATCGTCAGAGACAGTCAATCTTGCTGCATAAGGCGCGTTACGCACGTGTTGTGGACAAGCAGTTTACTGTCCTCCCTATTTTTCTTCCCATAGCCTCCACTTTTGTCACACCTGATGAGAAGGATATTGTAAATGTGGATGATCCAACATAGGTGGGTTGGACAATGGACATAACCATGTACTTAGGCCTTTGTGGCTCCCTGATGTAATTGACCTCTACCACATGACATGGCATTACCTCCGTTGTCACTTCTTAGCTATGTCCTTGAACAAGAGCCTTTCATGCCGTTGTATGAGTGGTGTGGTTTGTGGTTTCCACACTGTACTCTGACTCTGCTTTTGATGGCAGTGTTCGTTGGTCGTTGACGCCTACACAGACAACGACTGGACCTGGATTCCTGATGGGCATTGTTGGACAGGCTATGTGTTCTTGTTGAGTGGCACCATTGTGGTATGGCAGAGCGGCAATTAGGTTTGCATTGTACATAGATCCTCATAGGCTAATTATGCTGTGCTGGGGGTTTGGGCTCCTCAGGCGATGTGGTTGCAACGTTTCTTTTGTGAGTTGTGTCAGTCTGTGCATTGCATCATTTTGCATTGTGACAACCAGATTGCTCTTGCCATTGCTGATAACTGTGGTGTATTTCATACACGAACGACGCACATTATTGTTGAGCACCATTTTGTGTGTCAACTTGTGTAACGACAGGTGATCTCCGATATTTAGATCTACATGGACATGCAGACGACTGACTTCCTGACCAAGGCATTAGCGCACGCAAAGTTGATGGTGGCCATTTGTTCTATTGGGCTTCGCCCCTTCCCCAATGGTGGCTGAGAGTGGTGTGTGTGAGTATGGATTATTGAACATCTCGTTGTGTACATGTGTCAGTCTTGCACATGTATGGACATGCGTACCATCGGATCGTATGGAAGTGTTGTGATGTGATCCATTCCTGTCTGTTTAAAAAGCTTATTGTGACCACTTCGCTTTGTCCATGCTCATGCAGATCCCAGATGTGTACCTATCTGGCGTCGGAGCCCCGACGTGTGGAAGTCCCATCCACCAGCAGCTCTTAGACAGCTGCTTCCACATCTCGGATGTCTGCTATGGTGCTGTGCACTTTTGGTGCAGTCGCTAGAGTTGTCTTGAGCCCAGTTTGCATGTGTTGGTTATGGGTGTAAGACACACAAGTGACCTCTCGACTCTGCTCACACACACATCATCACTACAGGTGATTGATCTAAGTTGAAGCTCTCGGGTACTGCACTATGGAAGATTATGGAGCTCACAATGGTGACTTCACCATGAAGTTCTCAAATGGTGGACACATCCCCAACATCAAATCTATGGATAGCTGGCTTGTCGTGATGAAATCTGACATGCTTTATACTTTTACATTCTGACATAGGGCACACATCCGGAGGAGTGCATGCACCACATATGCTCATGGTCGATGTAGTTTTGAGTTCTCTCATATGCATGGTTTAGCTTAGTGAGCCAGGTTGCTGATCCCTCGGGACCAAACGTCTGGTTTATACCTGGAGCTCGTTCACTCCAGGGTTGGGTTCGATCCCTAGGTGGTGTCCGGACCCCACATTGAGAGCCTTGTGTGGTTGGCCTGACCAAATGGTACTTATCACTTCGCTCGTTCCTCAGTCACTCTCATGTTGAAGTGAGCTTGCCCCAATCCATGGCGTCGCACCGTCTCTCTTGCTTACTTGCTTTCTTGCTCATCCTAGCAACCTAAGCTACCTACTGGTGTTAGAGCAGTAAAGAACAAACCTTCTACTCCCACGATCCTGAGACAGCCTGGTCTGGTTGTTTCCAAGTGGCAGGCACGTCGACACTCTCGTCGCTAATCCCATGCAAGCCACTTCTCACCCATGTGACTCCTGCGGTGTTCAAGTCACATGGCAGCACCCTGGGGGTTGTCCGCACTCCTTGACACCGTCGACTGCCGCTACATTGGGCATAGCCGGCTATCATCCACATCTTGAAACAGACGTTGGCAAACACTACAACAACTTCTACTGCTACGGCTTGCGCTCACATCATCCGTGGTTGCGGAAACTACAGCGGCTTCTACTGTTGCAGCTAGCGCTCACATCAGCCATGGTTACGACCACCACAACAGCATCTATCGCAACTGTTCTCGTCCGCACTGGCTGTGGTTACAGCCATCGCAACAGAGTCAACCGCAACTGCTCGGGTTAGCATCAGCCGTGGTCACAACCACTACAGCAATGTCAGCCACTCATACTCACCCATGCATCAACTGTGGCCACGGCCATCGCAGTAGCGTGAACTGCTGCTGCTCGCCCCCACATGAGCCGTTGTTACAGCCATCGCAGCCGCATCCATTGTTGCTGCTCGCACCCGCATCATCCATAGCAGTTGCAATCCAACTAGCAGTCGCTACTCATGTGAATCACCGCTTCTAGCATTGGAGGCCGCACTTCATCCCATTGCCACAACACTCTTGTTGATGTCCACACTTCACAGCATCAACAACAATAGCAGGAGCAAGAGCAGCATCACAACTTCCGTCTTCCACCTCTCTACTACGTGGCTACCTTACAAGGTGGCAGGACACTCAATGCGCTCTCATGTCTACCACGGACCGAACCAATTTCCACCTCACCCACAGCCGCGCGGGAGCGCGGCCGACTTGACGACGAGATCACATACTATGAGGAGAGGATGGAGCGTGAGGTGTGGTTGCGAGTTTGCCGCAGCAGCCCCAGGTATCATCCCAATGAAGACTACGGCCCTGTCCAGGACGACAGGCAGGAGGAAGCTACGGTGTACACAGCCTACTTTCAGTCTGCTGTCGATGACTCGCCGGGGACACAAGATGCGCCAGCCGCGGCGCCACCGCGAGATCACCGACCTCTTCAATCTCCTATAAGCCCATCTGTTGCCCATAGGACTCGTCAGTAGCATCAACGTGCTATCTCTTGATGATCAGCACCAGCAGCTACAACAACAGTTGCTAGAGTCCCTTCTTCACGCCGTGCATCTTCTCCAGTTGGATGTGCCGCAGAGTTAGCAGCATCGCCTTCACCTCACATCATGTCTGCCTTGTTGACTATACTTGTCTCCAGTGCTGTTGTTGCCTTCACTTTTGCTGCTATAGCATGTGTTTCACGTGCACCTGCCAGCACCGCTGCTACCCGTTGAGACATACACTACAACTGAATTTGATCAGGGTACTCTACAAGCAGCTATTGTCAACGTCGTCACCCAGGTTGCAGCCACAACAGACGTAGTAGCATCCGCAGCCACAACGGCTGCCACGACACTCTCTAGTGTAGTGAATTCCATGCACACCTCCACTGCACAAGCCTTGTCGGCGTCTTCTTCATCTTTATCAGTGACGTGTCATGTTCAGTTGCTTGTCTCAACACCTACAGCCATCTCCACCCTCATGACCGCTGCGCTGACAAGTATAGCTTGCCTCATTTTCTTTGCTTCTGCCAACGTCGTAGTTGTGGCATCCTTTGCAGTAGCAGCTCTTCCTCCTCTGTTCTCACTCCGACGTCAGGCCTGGTGATCCTGGCATCTTTCCTTGCCCATGATTCCTGTGCATTGGCATGATTGTCCGTCCAGGTTTGTTTCCTTGCAGCAGAGCCTTGACACACCCACCATACTTATCCTACGTCCACTGGGACATGGGAGAATCTCCCGTCATTTTCTCAGTAGAGTCTTGTCGCCGGTATCACGCCAGTCGATGATAACCAATATGTTGCATTGCAAGCTGAGTTGCATTACGAGCGCAATGCATTCCAAGCTGCGCTCACTATGCAGTACAACACCGAGGAAAAGCCATGTGCTGAGCAAGTTGACCAAGAAACCTTTGCAGATCACATTGCAAAACTGCTAATTAACCACCTCTAGCCCACACTACGTGGTACTCCTTCTGCCTCCACTGCTCCTGGCATTTTTGCTACTTTCTCCAGCTCACCCACTTCCGTATCCACCTCTGCTGGATCTACCTCTTCTAACCCTCTCGCAGTCCAAGTCACTGCAGGCGTAGCCATTGCCAAAGGACTAGCATTGCTATCACAGCGCAAACCTGACTTTGACTCCACTCCATCCCACTTTACTTCTAATCTTGCCTTCTACTCTTGGGAGGTTTGCTTCTGTGCTTGGGCAAAAGGCGAGTAGCTCTGGGAATACTACTATGAACCCAATCCCTTAGCCGATCCTCCCTTCGTTCCCGTAGACTCTTAGTCTTCTTATGTTTTCCGTGCCCTAATTTGTGCTGGGCCCAATGATCTCACTGACTGGATCGGGCCGTACAATTCTAACACTGCTCGATGCGCGCTTACTGACCCAGTTGGCGCTTACGCGCTCATCAAGCGTTGCATGACAATGACTGCACATGAATGCAGAGTGTTCTCACTGTCCACTTCAACACGCTCCCTATGCGTACTGATGAGACTACCAACACCTATAGGGCTCGTAGTTGATGGTTGTTATATGACCTGGACAAGGTTGCACCTGGACAACTTCCTGCTATTCTCTCCTTTGTCATTCGCCTCATCCCCGAGTTGTCTGACATCTTCTGGGAGGTGAAAGCCTCCGAGCTTGAGTGCCTGGCCATTGTTCCTGTTCCTTAGGATGCACCATTCAGCATCAGTGTCTTGTGGGCTCTCACCTCCCAGCGCCTCACTGAGCTCACTACAAAACAAATGCATCCACCATAGAGCACTTGCAATAGCTACTACTGCACTGCCCTCCTCATCTGCCTCAGCCGCTGCCTCATCATGTACCATCCCCTACACAACAGCTACTTCCCTCATATCTCAAGGGGGGTGGTGGGGATGGGGGTCATGGTAAGGGCAAGGACGAAGGTAATACCTCAGGAGGTAGTAGACAAGGAGGGCATGGTAAAGGCAAGGGTTCCGACAGCTCCACCTCTTCTTCATTCTCCTCTAGCACTGTTATGCGTTGGAACTGTGGCGCCACTCGCCACACTACCCCCACATGTCTTCCACCACTTGACGATGCCCCCCTTGCGTCCGCCATGTGTTTGCACTGGGCCCATACATCCGGTGGTGGTGGTGGTGCTTCTCGGGCCTCCACCTCAATTGGATCCTCCAACCACACTAGAACTTCCTCTATACCTACCGTAGCCTACAGCAATACCATGGCTTCACCACCACCACCCTACCCCTGAGGATGGCCTCCAGGGTTCGGTGACCCCAACTTCTACGGGCCCCCTTCCGACTCCTACTCTCCTCCACCCTTGGTATCGTCGACCTACCCTTCTCGGCATTCCCATTCATCACCCCTGACCCATCTAAAAACGATCCTAAACTCGATACTACTATCTCATGCCATCCATCAGTGACACCTCCATGATCCGGTGCATTCAGTTGTGGAGACACTTGCATGTGTTGTAAATGAGGGCCTCCGTGGTCCGTTGTTGGGTCATGTTCAGGGATGTTCCCCAGTTGATGTCCCGTGGTTTTAGTACTGGCAGTCTTACAGTTTTCCCTATTGCCTTGCTGCCTGTGGCTAGTAGCTTCCTCCACGCTTTGCTACTGATACTTTCAGCCATGATCCTGCGTTTTTTCACGTGTCGAGTGGCTTTTGGATCCTTGATTTGGGAGCCACCCACCACATGACCTCCTCTCGGTCCTCATTTATCTCGTTAGGTCCGGTTGGCTTTGTTTTCTTTGTGCGCACTGGTTCTTGCCAGGTTCTAGCAGTCGAGGGTTTTGGAGTTGTGTGCTCGTTGGCCCTGGGGAGGAGCTATTCTTGCTAGAAAACCTCGTCATGTCTGCTCTTGAGGTGAATCTTCTCTCTGTTACGACTCTCGATGACCAGGGCATGGAATTCTCCTCTAGCCACAGCATTGCACTTGTACTGCACTGCACCACTGGCCGTGTTCGGCTTTGTGGCAAGCGTTGTGACCATTTGTTTTACGTTCTGTCATTTGATCCTCATCCCACCACTACCCTCCTAGCACCACCCTTGTGCATTTCGTACGCTCCCTCTCCCCAGCACACACAAAGTTGTTGTACTGCCACCTCTGCCACATTCACACCACTGCTGTTGATAGTTTACTTTGTGACCAGCCCACTCATGGTCTTGACGCTTCCACCTTCCCAGCTCCTTGGTCCTCTGACCTTCTTGAGTGCGCCGAGGGGCAAATGCACCGATCCACTTTCTCCAAATCTGAGTCCCGCACGTGCTACCCCCTTGACCTCTTGCACACTGATTCCATGGGACCTCTCTCCACGATACCCTAGGAGGGGTTGGCAGGTAAATCCTCTGTCTCGTGCATAACGTTTTTCGCTGGGTCTTTGTCCTCTCCTAAAAGAGTTAAGTGTACCCCACTCTTGAGTCCTGGCTTTCCCACGCTGAGCTTGCGTATGGTTGCCATTCGAAGGTATTTCATTGTGATCGTGGCGGGGAATTTATGGACCCCACTGCTCGTGTTTTGTCCCCTTGCGAGGTGTGTATGGAGCTGTCTACTGCCTACACACCCAACAGATTTGTGTCTACAAATGCTGGAACCGTACCCTTGCAGATGGTGTTTGTACTCTCCTCAGTGCCTCTTTCCTTCCCCCTCTCTTCTCCTTTGAAGCCATTTCCTATATGACCTGGGTTTGGAACCTTGTTCCAAGTGGTCCTCTTCCTTGCCACGTCACCCCTTTGAGCGGTGGCACGAATTTGCGCTGATCTGCGTCTTGCTCGCGTCTAAGGTTGTTTCATTGCTGTCTGGCTCCCAAAGGACTCTCAGGACGGCAAACTTAGCCCCCGCGCCCGCCTCTGTACCTTTCTTAGTGTCTCTGCCAAGTCAAAGGCTTGGCCCTTCTAGGACGCTGTCCGGTCCTGTGTTATTGAGTCCCGTAACTTCCTATTCTTTGAGGATGTCTTTCCTTTGCAACCTGTCTAGCATCCCAACACCCTCCTCTTTCTCCTCGTTCCATCGGTTTGGAGGGAGGGGGGTTGTCTGTCCCAATCTCTGGTCTTGAAAAGTCTCATTCCTCCTTCGCAGCCACGGCTCCTCTTGCTGGTCCATTGTTTTCTGTCACTTCCACTGCCAGGGACTCCCTTTCCTCTCCATCCAACTCATCAACTGCCTCCTCTTGAGAGTATTCGCTGGTCCTTGCGTCTACTGTGCCATTTGAGTTGGCACCCTTTGGTGCCCCAACATAGTCCTCTACACACTCTACTCCCAGTGCCAGTGTCCCCACTCACGACTATGGGAGTGGGTCTACTCAGAGGCATGGAGCCTTGTGGGGTGACAAGGGGTCATGGCAGCAAAGGACGCAAAGAGGCAGCCTGAGTGCTCAATGCCGGCCTGGGTCGAAGGCTCCCTCCCGGACCACGTCTGTAGCGCGCTGACACTGACGGGGTAGCCAAGTCAGTGGAGATGGCAGACTCGGATGGAGAAATTGGCCCGAAGGAGGCGGCTAATACAGACGGGCCAGACGGGCTGGCTAACATGGACGGGGTAGCCGGCCTTGAGGGGCTAGCGGACACGGGTGACGAAGCCGGGCCATAAGGGTTAGCTGACAAGGACGCGGTAGCCGGCCCTGAGGAGCTAGCGGACACGGACAGGGCAGCCGGCCCTGAGGGGCTAGCGCACACGGGAGGGGAAGCCGGCCTAGAGGGGCTGGCTTACATGGACGGGCCAGAGGAGCTCACAGACACAGTCGGGGTAGCCAGCCTGGAGGGGTTGTCGGACACGGTCAGGGCGGTCAGCCCAGAGGGGCTGGCGGACATGGACGGCGCAGCCAGCCCGGAGGGGCTGGCGGACACGGATGGGACAGCCGGCCCTCAGGATTCAGCGGGTGCAGACGATGGGACCCCCGGACAAGACTGAATGGAGGATGGACCCACCACTCCTCCACGTGATTGGTGGAGCATCAACGTGTAGGAGAACACAAGATTGCGGGGAAATAGGTCCTCAAAGAAGAAGGCGTCCCGTGACTCGACTATGCAGTGCCGGGAAGGATCCCAGAAGCGCCATGCTTTTGACCGATGCAAGACGCCGAGGAAGGTGCGGGGTCACCTGCGAGGTTCGAGCTTGCTGCCTTGGTGTGGGGTAGGAAACCACACGATGGCCACACAACCCCAAACATGAGCCGGGCGAAGATCGGAACCCTCGCCGCACCAGTGCTGGTATGGTGTGGACTGCCGGGGAAGGGGTCCGTGAGGAATTCGGTTCTAGACCCACGTCATGTAAGTCATGGTTTCAAAGTAGATACCATCGGAGAGACCAGACTCGACCCACATGGTGCGTATGGCGTTAGCCATGGTGCGGTTCCATGTTTTGGAGACACCATTCTAGGCTGGCGTGTACAGCGCTGACGTCTCGTGATGGATGCCTCGGGATGCGAGGAAGAGTGTGGTCTCCCCCATAAACTCGCCACCACGATCAGAGCAAAAGCGACAGAGAGGGCGACATCACTCGCGCTCAGCATGAACCAGCCAGTCCCGAATGGTGGGGGCAACATTGCTCTTCTGTCGATGACAGAAGACCCAACGGTACAGAGAGTAGTCGTCAGTGAAGGTCAGGTTGTAGGGTCCGTGCTCCCCAACGCACTCTGTCAGAAGGGGACCCATGACATCGCAGTGGACCAAGTCCGAAGGTCCAGACAAACGAGAGGCAGACAAGGGGTAGGTAGACCAGTGCATATTCCCCTAAGCACAGTCAATGCGCTAAGTGGCACATCGCAAAGGAAACGAGTCTAGACCAAAACCCTTGGCTGGTTGCGTACAAAGCAAGCTATCGAAAGCAGCATAATGGACGTAGCAAAGGCAGCAATGCAAGAGACGTGTGTGTTGCGAAGAGAGCAAACTGGTGACAAACACTTGGCCAGTGTTCGTAGGTGGCGAGGAGATGGAGGAGTTAATGCGCCAGATAGCAACGGTCTAGAAAAACGGGTCCTGACATGGGAGGCCGCCAACCGCACTTGGTATTGCAAACAAGATAACATATCACCCTCCAACAAGGGATCCACACTTTAGGTTCGTTTAGTTTGCAACCTCACGAAGTTTGTATGTTGGTCTTTAGTGTCTACCTTTAGTTGGTCACTCTGTGAGGAGTCTCAAAGGCAAGAACTGTAAATGGATGCATGCAAGGTACAGGCTTTTATCCTTGTACAGCTTTGCTAAAGCTTCTGCTTGTAGTGGCTCCACTGGAGCCAACCTCAACCTACAGTCCTACTTGGCGCGTCCTTAGACCCCCAAGTGTCATCCTCAAGGCAGGCTCTAGTAAGCTTCCTAGACGCTTCTTGTCCCAGTTTGGGCCACAAAGGAAGTTACGACTGTCGCGGTTATTCAACCCGCGACCTCTCGTTTGAGACTCCGGTGCCTATTCAACCAGGCCAAAAAGGTATGGTTCCTATGATGAGCCACAAGGGACATACCCATTATGGGTAGTGCATTCCTAGCCCATCTGAGAACAGACCAAGGGGACGTACTCCATAGAGCAGTGCATGCAAGGTTTGTATGTGTAGCTAGCCAGCTAGATAGTGCACGAGGTGCATACTATTTCAACAAATCTCTCCCTTCGACCTTTCACGAGGTCCATCTGTTGCTTACTAGGCTCCATCAATGCCTTGGGGCTGACCCTTCCTCTGCCGCACTCCTCATGCCGAATCCACGAATGCCTGCATAGTGGAAATCGCTCTCCACCGGCTTGGTCAAACAGTCAGCAAGCATGTTCTTCGTTTCGCAGTGCTACAAGTCCAACACGTTCTTCATGACAAGGTCATGTGAGTAGTGGTAATGTATGTCGATGTGCTTCATTAGCCGGGAGATGATCTCATCTTCAGCCATTGAGATGGCGCTCATGTTGTCCACGTGTACGACCGTGACGTCCTTATGTGGCACTGTCATTTTGCCAAGCAGGCTGCGCAGCCATTGGGTCTCCTTGCACAACTCAGACAGAGCAACGTACTCTGCCTTAGCCGTGGACACGAAAACACAATCCTGCTTCCTGCTCGCCCATGAGATGACAGCGCCATTCAAGATGCACACGTATCCAGAGGTGGATTTCATGTAGTCAAGATTTCCTCCCTAGTCAGCATCGGTGTAGCACTTCAGGCGAAGGGGTTCCGTTCCTTCTTGACCTCCAAGGACGAGGCCCATGTGACGTGTCTTCTGTAGATAGCGCAAGATGCGATTGACTGCGTGCAAATGATGTGGCCCTAGGTTGGCCAAAAACCTGCTCACTTGTCCCACAGCATAGCAGATGTCCGGAAAAGCATCTACCTTGGCGTACATGATGCTGCCCACGGTGGACTGGTAGGGGATGTCTTGCATCTCCTTTTCTTTTACTTCAATGCTTGGCAACATTGAGGCCTTCAGTTTTGCATCGGTCCTCATTGGGGTGCTGACAGGTTTGCAGTCTTCCATGTGATAGTGCTTTAGTACCAAACCGATGTATTTGGTTTGGTTGAGTTTGATGGTGCCTGCTACTCGGTTGCGATGGATGGCGATCCCAAGAAAGTACTCAAGAGGAACCATGTCCTTCATTTTGAACCTTTTGCTGAAGTCAGACTTCAGCTCATCTAGTAGCTCAACCGAAGAAGAGCATATGATAAGATCATCCACATAGAGTGCAACGAGCATCAGTCCACTCCCATCATCAAGCATTTACATGCTCGGATCATTTTGGCAATGCGCAAAGAAGAGGCCGGTCATGAAACCGTCCATCTCTTTGTATCATATCCTTGGGGCATGTTTCATCCCGTAGAGTGCTTTCACCAACTTGCACACCTTGCCCTCGGGAGCTTTGACTCCTTTGGCTACCTCCATCAGCACTTCCTTGTCAAGCTTCCCATAAAGAAAAGCCTTCCTGATGTCCATCTGGTGTATCTCTAGGTTCTTTGCAACTGCAATGCCAAGGAGATAGCAAATGGAGGCAAAGGTCACGACGGGTGCAAACGTCTCATCGTACTCGGAGCCCGGGCGTTGAGAGAACCCCTTAGCCACTACCCTTGCCTTTAACTTGTCGATGCTGCCGTCTTGCTTCTTCTTCACTCGGAGGACCCACTTGGATCCCACCACGTGGGCTTTGTCGGGTCTATCCACCAACACCCACGTGCCGTTCTCGGCAATGGACGCGAGCTCGCTGTCCACTGCCTCCTTCCACTTGGCCGCATCTGGGCCATTCATTGCCTCCGCCACTGTGCATGGCTCTCCTTGAGCCATGCACGACCAGCTAAGGCCATTCCAATCATCATCATATCGTAAAGGTGCTCTCTTTGGTCGCAAACTGCACTGGGGTGCTTGTGCAGCTTCTTGCTTTGGTGCTGGTGCTTCCACAGGTGGTGGTTTGTCATCGTCGTCGTCGTCAGAAGAGTCGTCAGACTCCAAGTCAGACTCGGAAGCCCCAGATGCCTCGGTATCCACGTCCATGTCAGATGCTGCGTCATCCTCCATAGCTTCTCCCATTCCCACCACCTGCTCGCAAAGCAAGCCAGTTGTCGGGTGCTTGGTCTCCGGACTCAAGCAACAATATCCACTCTCCCGCTTTGGGAGCGAGGTTCGGGTCCAGCAGCTCTCCCTTTTCAAGGGTGTGTTTGTCAAACACGACGTCGCGGCTCCTCACGAGCTTGCCTGATGCCTGGTCCCAAAGTTGATAGGCTTTGTGTGATGTGTCGTACCCAACCATGACGCACTTACTATAACGTGCGTCCAGCTTGCTTCCACCTTCTCCCGACTGGATCTTCACCCATGCAGTTCACCCAAACACCTTCTGATGAGATGCGTTGGGTTTCTTTCCCAACCATTCTTCCTGTGGGGTCTTCAGCTGCTTGTCTTGCTCCTTTCCACGCTACCGCAAGGCGGTTGCTGGTGTGAGATTCAAGAGGTAGCAAGCCGTTGTTGTTGCTTCAACCCAAAAACGAGGTGGGAGCTTGGTGTCAAAGAGCATGCTTTGCACCATGCCGATCAGGGTCTGGTTCATCCTCTCGGCAATGCCGTTGCTTTGGGGATTGTAGCGGGTGGTTTGCTCGTGGCGGATGCCATGATTTTTTAGCCAAGGCTTGCATGCCTCGTACTCACCCCTGTTGTCACTTCGGAGCGTCTTCAATTTCTTGGACGTTTGTCGCTCCACCATGGCGACAAACTCGAGGAGCTTCTCCTTGACCTCTCCTTTTGTTTTGAGGAAGTAGATCCACAACTTGCGGCTGTGGTCGTCAATGAAGGTCAGGAAGTACTTGCTTCCTCCGTTAGACGGTGTGCGAAAGGGTCCACACACGCTGTTATGTATCAGTTCCAAGACATGCTCTGCTCGTTGACCTCCTCTCCCAAATGGCTTCTTCTTTGCCTTCGCTTGGAGGCATGGTTCACACGATGTACACCCTTCACCATGCTTTATGGTGCACCCTTCCATTCTGCGGACTACCTCTTGCTCTTGCATCTTCTGCAGCTTGCCCTTGGCCAGGTGGCCACATCGCCGGTGCCACAGCTCAGCATCAGTGTCCTTGGTTGATGTGGCGGCCGCAACGGTCACCGGTGGTGCATCCTTTTGGCTCCGGTGCCACTGTCTTGGTGGCACATGCGAGTCCCTCATCCGACGCCTTGGTGACTTTGGTGTGAAGCACGTAGAGGCAGTCGACTCTTGGAAATTGAAGCATGAGGTCATCTTTGGTGTACAAAAGCTGGATGTCCTCATTTTTTAGGACCACGACTTCCTTGTTGGTGAACACCACTGTCATGTTGTTGTCGATGATTTGTGAGACGGACATCAAGTTGGCTGCAAAGGAGGGTATGAACACCACCTTTTGAAGGTTGACCGCCTTCTCCACACCGTTCACGTGGAACGTGATCACCTTGTCCCCTTCGCCCATGGCTTGGACGACGCCGTTGTTCGCACACTTGATGCGCATGACAGATTCGGCCATGGAGACAAATCCACCCTTCTCTTTTGAAGTGGTGGTTGGTGCCCGAGTCAACGGCAAATGCCCCGGGCCTAAGGATCATTGCCCCATTCATGGGCAGCCCCCTAGCCATGATGTTGGTGAGCTCCTTCTTTTCCTTTCCACCTTTGTTCCCGCCTTCTTTCTTGGGACTACGGCAGTCCCTAGCCCAGTGCCCAGCCTTGCCACACTTGTGACAGTTGTCGGGCTTCTTGGAACTCTTCCCGCCACCATTGCCTTTCCCTCCACCGCCACCGCTTCCGCCGATGTCTTGACTGGAGCGAGAGATTGCACCTTGTCCACCGAAGCGAGAGGCATAGGCAGAGATGTTTGCCTCACTGCCACTACGTCACATGGACTCGTTGCGGACGTGTTCGGCGATAGCCTCATACGTCAGATCTGCCTCCTTCCAACCACCAAAAACGGTGATCAAGGACCCCCAGCTTTCCGGCAGTGCCATTAAAAGGATCATGGCACGCATGTTGGAGTCGAGATTCCATTCCATTTGCTGAACCTCCTGCAGGACGTTGTCGAATGACTACACAAATGCGGGTATTGATTCTCCTTCGCTCACCCTCATCCACATCAACCTTTGGAAGATGAAGAGTCCGTTTTCTAGGGCGTTCGATTGATGCACGCGTGAGAGCTTTGCATAGGCCTCGGTAGCCAACATGCATCCTGTGATGTGGGAGTGTTGAGTCTCATTGATGGACGTCACAAGAATGGGGAGAGCCATGTTACTCTTCTTCGTCCATGCTGCAAGGTCAGCCGCATGCGTTGTCACCGTTGCATCGGCGGGTGCTATCTCGGTCCCTTTAAGGATGTTGAGGTAGCCACGCACGTTCATGATAATCTTAAACTGCCATTTCCACAAGGGAAAACCTGTCCTCGTAAATTTGGACATACCCGCCTCAAGGCAGGCTTGAGTCGGATCCGCCATTTACTACGGTTTCTTGTCTTCTCTGCTTTGCTGCTACTCTGCATTGTTGAGGCCGGTGAGGCTGATAAGGCTGCTAACTGTAACCGTTGTTGAAGGTGCAGTTAGTTCCATTACATACCTCTCCCGCCGATGATTGCCTAAGGTAATGGTGCCGTCGTGAGAGAACGGACTCGGGGTCGTACCGCCTTCTAAAAAGGGGTAGAGCTTAATCCCGTTGGGGCTCGAGGGTCTTCTCCAACATGGACTGAGTTGTTCCTCGTCCTCTAGTCCGCAACGTGCATGCACCCTACCTGAAGAAGCCGATGGAGCAGATGGATCCGTCCGATGTTCGTGTTCCTGTTGTACCTGTGCGCCCTGCAAGACCACGCGCTAGTCGGTCTTGGAAGCGTGCCTTAGAACCAAAAGTGTGGGCCCATGACCCTTTGTCATGCGTCGGATAGCAATGGTATAGAAAACGGGTCCCGATATGGGAAGCCGCCAACTGCTCTTGGTATTGCAACCAAGATGACATATCACCCTCCAACGAGGGATCCACACTTTAGGTTTGTTTGGTTTATAACCTCACAAAGTCCGCATGTTAATCTTTAATGTCTACCTTTGGTTGGACACTCTGTGAGGAGTCTCAAAGGCAAGAACTGTAAATGGATGCATGCAAGGTACATGCTTCTATACTTGCAGAGCTTTGCTAAAGCTTCTGCTTTGTAGTGGCTCCACTGGAGCCAACCTCAACCTACAGTCCTACTTGGCACGTCCTTAGACCGCCAAGTGTCATCCTCAAGGCAGGCTCTAGTAAGCTTCCTAGAAGCTTCCTGTCCCAATTTGGACCACAAAGAGATTTGCGGCCGTCGCGAGGATTGAACCCGCGACCTCTCGTTTGAGACTCCAGTGCCTATTCAACCAGGCCAAAAAGGTATGGTTCCTATGATGAGCTACAGGGGACATACCCATTATGGGCAATGCATTCCTGGCCCATCTGAGAGCAGACCAAGGGGACGTACTGCATAGAGCACTGCATGCATT
>SZWC01003009.1:74878-86607 GCA_023375785.1 Penium margaritaceum | reverse complement strand
CTAGAAGCTTCCTGTCCCAATTTGGACCACAAAGAGATTTGCGGCCGTCGCGAGGATTGAACCCGCGACCTCTCGTTTGAGACTCCAGTGCCTATTCAACCAGGCCAAAAAGGTATGGTTCCTATGATGAGCTACAGGGGACATACCCATTATGGGCAATGCATTCCTGGCCCATCTGAGAGCAGACCAAGGGGACGTACTGCATAGAGCACTGCATGCATTATCTGTATGTGTAGCTAGCCAGCTAGGCTGTGGACAAGGTGCATAACATTTCAATAGGAGGAAGGTGAAGACAAGCGCGGCACGTGCCACAAGTCACCACGGTCAGTCGCATGCAAGACGACACAACCAGACGGACGCAATGACACAATGCTGGCACCACGAGAGTGAAGGAAGTCCATGCTCATGCGGTCAAGTGCGGTGACAAACAGAAATCTAGCTCAAGACCAGGGACAAAGAGAACGTCGGTCACAAAGACATTGCCAGCAGGACCACAAAAACAAACAACACTGACGCCACGAACGGGTAAGACCTGACCAGAATCCATCCGAACTCCAGTGAAATCGGTGACGGGGCCAAGGAAACTGAAGGCCTCGCGTGAGGCCGCCATGTGATAGGTGGCCCCAGAGTCGATGATCCAGGTCCCAGACGCGTCAAGGACAGGTGTCGCCAGATGATGAGCGGTCACATGGCAGTGGAGGTCGAGAGTGCACGAAAGAGGACAGGGTGGACAAAGGTACATAGCACGACCATAGCACAGACTCTGTCATACAGAGCAATGCAAGAGTATCAACGACGACGTAACTAACACTTCCCTGGGGAGGAGGGCGAGGAAGGCTGGGCTGGAGTGCGATGAACTGCTCCAGCTGACGCTCGCGAGAGGAAGGTCCAACGGAGTACACTAACTGCGGCGTGACAGCACCGGAGTCCAGGAAGGAGGAAGGCGCCAATGACGAAAGAGCAGGCGTGGACGGGTGCTGATGATACTGTAGTGGAGCTATCACGGGTGGTGCAGAAATAGTGGGAGCAGCGACAGTCACGGCAGCAGTGGCAAGGCGACGCTCCTGTTGGCAACGCATGGTGGCGATGATGCACACCTCATCTATCGCAAGTGGACACGTGCACCACCCATGGCCTCACTGACCACAGTTATGGCAAAGGAGGCTGGCGCCGCCGGATCCGCTGCACTATTGCTGTGGGCCCTTCTTACCCCTGCGCTTCTTCTTGCCAGACAAGGAGGCACCTCTGGAGGATGCTGCTGCTACGAGGGCGGAAACAGCCACTGAGGCAACGGTAGGAGATGCGAAGGACTCTGTGCATTGGGTACAACCTCTTGATGAGCCTCCTCATTTTTGAGGAAGAGCCTATATGCCCAAGGCATCAGGGTACCCTGGACGGCCATCACAGTGAGAACCTCCTGGGAGTCGTGAATGAAGACGTGAGAGAAAACGTCGGTGGCCCTGCGCTTGATGGTTAGAAGCGCGGAAAGAGGGGTTGGTGCAACAACTCTGAGGCGGCGTAACATGTCCTCTGTGCGTTGCCGGTAGGAGGTGATCGTCTCGGTCTCCCCCATGCGGATGGAGTTGAACTCCCAGAGTAAGCGACTGGTCTCCGCCTTGCTGGAGAGGCGATGAGGGTGCATGAGTGTGTGCCATGCAGCTATGGGGTCGGGAAGGCTGGCAGTGGTGAAGTCTCCGAGGAAGGGCTCGAGGACGAGACGTGCAGCTTGAGAGGCAACTGCGACGAGGGCACGCACTGCGCGACCGGCGTCATATACCTGGTCAGCCTCGGTGGCGTCGAAGGGTACAACATAGTAGGGCCACAGACCCTCACCCTGTGCCCAGATCCGACTGTTGAGCTCTGAGCTCCAAAACTGCTCGCCAGACTAAAGAGGCGGCGGTGGGATCTCAAAATCCTTTGGCGTGTGGTCGGCACCTAGAGGGGGGGCTAGGACTGATATCACAGTCTATTGTTGGCGTTGGATGTGTTGCTACGCCAGGTAATGCGTGGCATAAGATATCGCAAGGCTCGTGTATCCAAGTGGAACAAAGGGTGCTTACGGGTGCTGCTGTTGTGGTTGTTGTTGCGGCTGCTGATCTTGTTGTTGCAACTGTTGTTGTGACACCTATGTCTGTGGCTGCAGTGCTGCTAGTTATTGTGTCAACGTTTCGATTTGCTGACGCAAGGTGGCGAGCAAATCTGTCGGGCTTGCATGACCAACGACTGAGCCTACAAGGTGTTGGTGCTATCGCAAATGATGCCGCTGCTATAGCGGCGAATGTTGCAACAGCTGCTGCTGCTGCTATTGCTACTGCTGCTACGGCTACTACTACTACATCTACTGTTACTGCTACTCTTGCTGCTACTACTATTGTTGCTGTTGCTACTATTGTACCGGCAGCGGCTACTACTCTTGTACTGTTGTTGCTACTCCTGCTACTGTTGCTATTGGAGTAGTTTCTGTTACGGTTGCTGCTGTTGTTGTTGCTACTGTTGCAACGGCGGCGGCTATTACTTCTACAACTATTATTGCTGCTACTATTGCTATTGTTGCTGCTGTAGTTCCTATTCTGGTTGCAACGATGGCAGCAGCAGCTGTTGCTATTGCTACTGCAGGTGTTGTAGTAAGGAGGGTCCTCTATCAGAGGAGGACTCCTCCCCAGTGTCTGTCATGGTGTGTCTCTTTTGTTTTTTCAATTTTTCTTTACGTGCTACTGATGTTGGTAGCGACGTGAGCAATGACGTCATTCTAGAATGTTGACATTAGCAGCTATTGTTGCGTTATCTTCAAGATGGCTATTGTTTATGTTCCGTTTTTATTGTTGCTGACATTTGCAATGATGTTGGTAGTGATGTCAGCCGAGGATGGCTGACGACAGTAGTGGCCGTTGTTGTAGCCGCTGTTGTGTCACCTACAGAGTTGTTGCTACTACTACTACTATTGCTCTCTTGCTACAATTGCTGTTACAACTGCTGCGACTGTTGTTGTAGTAGTAGTTGCTACTACTACTATAGTTGATGTTGCTGTAGTTGTTGTTACTACTACTACTGTTGCGGCTACTATTCCAGCTACTGTTGTTGCTTCTTCTGGCTGCTGCTACTACGCACCACTGCTGCTGGCAGCTGCTATTGCTTGCTGCTACGAGCTACTACTGTTGCGAGCTACCGCGAGCTGCTGCTACTGTCGGTTGCTGCTACTACGTGAAGCTACTACTGGCAACTCCTGCCATTTCTCGATGTTGCTGCAAGCAGCTTCTGCAATTGCAAGCCGCTGCTACTGTTGTAGACTGTAGTTGCTGCTTGATGCTACTACCACTCACCACACTTGGTTGACATCGCAACGTGTGTCATCGCCAGCAAGTGTCTGACGTGGGTTGCCGCTCACGTCCTTCCATCACGCATGGGGGTGAGTGTTGCCGGAAAAATCCCGTAGCATTTCCCCTGGCCCAGTGGTCGCGGGGAAGAATATGATGCCACCACCAGGCGGGTCAGTGTTGTCAAGGAAAATCCGGTAGCATTTCCCCTGCACAGGCGCGTATGGAGGTCCACCGGCCTAGTCAGAAACCTGTGCGCCAGTTATCTGCTGCTCCTCGTCCTGTGCTCTGGCTCTGACATCAAGCTTGGAACGATTCTAATGCACAGGTTGGGACTACTACGTTGTCGATGCACCGTGCGGGCTTCCACACTCATTGCTTAGTCTACTGCCCCCTCAGTCTGCCGCTTTAGAGTTTAAGTCTAAGTGGTCTGGGTTTGTTACTAAGAGACGCGAACGCCAGTGTTAGCGCCAGAAAGCAGCTGAAAACTGGAAATGACTTTTTAAGAACTGAGAATGAGACACGATGGGAGACCCCTCCAAGAACTAACCTCCCCCAGCTCTGTAGAACTTGTTACTTAGTTCACCAGCCAATCAGAAGATAACTCTATTTTCAGGCAAGCATGTTTTCTCGTTGTGCCCTGCTAGACGGCCGACAGTCCAAAATCTGGGCGTCATCCGTTTTGCCTGAAAACTGGACCATACCATAATAGGCACGCTGCAAACGCAGCCAAGCCGTCAGAATCAGCTCGAAAAACAGTAGTCAAGAGTCATAGCCGCCTAAACCTTGGCGGCGTCAACACTTGTCCCGGTACCAACAGTGCTCGAAACTCACGAAACTTGGACCCCATGCATGATACAGCGATGCGAATACAATGGTACAATCAAATAGAGCACTGGACGCATGTAGACAGTAAAAGCAACGATAGAGATTGCCGGCGACACGACTGCTGGGGAGGTCCGCCGATGGAGCTGAGCATGCAGAAGAGAGGGGAAGGCTCCAGCAAACTGCGAGAGGGCCTCATGGTGCGTCGGCTCCACTAGACGACACTCCAACAACGTTGCGTCTCACTATCAGTCATGTGCACGCCGATGTACGCAAGACGGGAGGACATAGCAAGGTACAATGAGAGATGCGTGAAAAACCAAGTTTTCTACGACGCACCCTATTGGCCACGGTGATTCACGCGCTAGAGGGTCAAACCCCCCAACGACAAACTTGGCCGTATGCTGCTTGAAAAACTCCACGATACAAGACCAGGTGGGCACTTCGAAGAGGACAAAACGTTGAAGAAGCTGGCAAAGATTACTAGTGGGACAAGATGCAATCCGATGTGGCCAACTTCTGCAAAACATGGGACATGTGTTAGCGACAAAATCTCTGTCGCTCTCCGCCACTTGGAATTCTGCAGCACCCACCTATTATCACGGAACGGTGGGGGGGATATCTCCATGGACTTTGTCACGAGATTGCGGAAACCGGAGGGATATGACGCAAGCCCCGTGGCCGTCGACAGGTTTTCCAAAATATCCAGCGTTATCCCCACGAGAACCACTGTTACCACCGATGGAACAGCACAGCTGTTGCTAAACAAAATTGTGCGGCTACACGGTGTACCAAGAACCATCACAAGAGATAGAGATGGTCGATTCACGAGCCGTTTTTGGGGCGATCTGATGACTCGCTACGGCAACATAATCCAACTTTCAACTGTGTTTCATGCTCAGACCGACGGTCAAACCAAGCAAATAAATGAGATGCTCGAAAAGCTTCTCCGAACGCTATGCGAACCCCACAGGACGGCCTCAACACAAAAACTCTCAACGGCCGAAATTGCATGTAATTCGGCAGTTTGCACCGCAAGAGGTAGAACTTTGTTCGAAGTGGTGTATGGCAAACTTCTCGCCATACCAACTGGACTACAAAGTCGCAAGAACATTCTCATGGTTGACGTTCAACACGAAGACTACTCCACCGTCTACGAGGAAACACGACAAATCCTCGCAAAGACACATGCAACGATGAAACGATTAGCTAACTGATATCGCAGGGACGACGTTTCCGCCGCTGGCAACAAAGTCCTTCATGAGCTCAGCTAACATCAAACTTCGCGAAGCCTAGTGTTAGAGGCTCAAACCTCGATGGTTGGGACCGTTCCAAATTGAGTGAATGCAAACCCTCATGGTTGCGCGACTCAAACTCCTCCACACAATGCAAGTTCATCCGGTGTTCCATGTCAGTAGACTGAAGCACTACCGAGACTTCGGAGAGAACTTTCCTAGCAGGGATGTCCCCCCCCCTCCCCCCCCCTCCTCCCGTTCAAGTGGACAAGGACACAGAGTACGTCATTGAGGACATCCTCGGCCATGGACGACGAGGCAAAACGATAGAGTATCTTGTCAAGGGGCACGGCTATGACGACGCACACAATAGCTTGGAACCCAACAACAACTTGTGTGATATGGATCACCTAATCGATGGCTATTACCGCCGTCACCGGGCTATATCTGTATGCGCGCCGGGGCGTCACGGCTACAAAGGGGAAGAAGTGTTACNACGAGATTGCGGAAACCGGAGGGATATGACGCAAGCCCCGTGGCCGTCGACAGGTTTTCCAAAATATCCAGCGTTATCCCCACGAGAACCACTGTTACCACCGATGGAACAGCACAGCTGTTGCTAAACAAAATTGTGCGGCTACACGGTGTACCAAGAACCATCACAAGAGATAGAGATGGTCGATTCACGAGCCGTTTTTGGGGCGATCTGATGACTCGCTACGGCAACATAATCCAACTTTCAACTGCGTTTCATGCTCAAACCGACGGTCAAACCAAGCAAATAAATGAGATGCTCGAAAAGCTTCTCCGAACGCTATGCGAACCTCACAGGACGGCCTCAGCACAAAAACTCTCAACGGCCGAAATTGCATGTAATTCGGCAGTTTGCACCGCAAGAGGTAGAACTTTGTTCGAAGTGGTGTATGGCAAACTTCTCGCCATACCAACTGGACTACAAAGTCGCAAGAACATTCTCATGGTTGACGTTCAACACGAAGACTTCTCCACCGTCTAAGAGGAAACACGACAAATCCTCGCAAAGACACATGCAACGATGAAACGATTAGCTAACTGATATCGCAGGGACGACGTTTTCGCCGCTGGCAACAAAGTCCTTCATGAGCTCAGCTAACATCAAACTTCGCGAAGCCTAGTGTTAGAGGCTCAAACCTCGATGGTTGGGACCGTTCCAAATTGAGTGAATGCAAACCCTCATGGTTGCGCGACTCAAACTCCTCCACACAATGCAAGTTCATCCGGTGTTCCATGTCAGTAGACTGAAGCACTACCGAGACTNCCCCCCCTCCTCCCGTTCAAGTGGACAAGGACACAGAGTACGTCATTGAGGACATCCTCGGCCATGGACGACGAGGCAAAACGATAGAGTATCTTGTCAAGGGGCACGGCTATGACGACGCACACAATAGCTTGGAACCCAACAACAACTTGTGTGATATGGATCACCTAATCGATGGCTATTACCGCCGTCACCGGGCTATATCTGTATGCGCGCCGGGGCGTCACGGCTACAAAGGGGAAGAAGTGTTACATAGCAGAATTACACGTGTCCATAATATTTTTGAGTGGGAATTTCTCTTTTGACACAAATAGCCAATCGCATCGCGAGACTACGATATTCACTTTGACGGTCAAGGACAAACCGGCCAGCTGCCCTCGCCACCAATGAATTTTCCCAAACCTTCTGACAGTTATGACCACTCTCGCGAATCCACAAACGAAACATCTTGACATTTCGATCGACTTCTTGAGGCACCAAGATGAATCTTGATTTGTAAAGATGCATCTCACATCTTCACCGTCGATTCTCGAAGTCCCCCGATTACTCACCGGATGTTCTTGAATCCGACCACACACGACGCGACTCTGCACGAGTCTCTCGAAAATCGACCCAACGACCTCGACTGTGACTCATTCGCAACTCGACACTTGTATATATATGTTCGATCATTTTGAAATTGGTTATCGAAGTGAAATTACCACTATTCATAAATTTTCTCAGATTTTTAAGTTTCCCAAATCATAAATCGTGTTCTTCGTTGCAACTTCTATCTGTTCACCATATGCGCTCCATTCTGCATACCACTGCACCCCCGTCGTTGAAGACAACATCAGCAAAATATAAGCATCAATTTTTTTAAAAAGGAACATGGGAAACATAGAGATATCTTGGATAAGTTAGAACTGGGTTGAATAAGAAAGAGAGTAAGAATGGGGCGACCATTTTTTGGTTTTTGAATGGTGGCAACGTTATTATAATCTTCAGAATGGGGGCGGTTCAGGCATGGTCGGCCCAAAATGGGGGAAACCTGGAGTTCAGCCGTCGGGAGCAGAGTCTGGTCTTGCATGAGGGAGACGGAGAGTGAGGAGGCCGGGAGTAGGGTGTGGTCCTGAACGAGTTCCCGTCATTCCTCGTCAACTTTGACCTTCGTGACTAGAGTTTGCAGTGTTCGCGGTTTCAAGTATCAATCTTCGGGTGACGGGGTTCGTCGGCGAGAGTCACCGACTCTGCGCTGTGCTGGGATTGGTTTCAATCCCGAGAATACTGCTGCAATTTTCTGACACCACGTTGAACATGGGCCATCGTGCAATTGCATCTCGCGGCATGGACCAAACTCTCATGTCAACTGGCAGCGTGTTTGAGCGCGCCTGTCTTGTTTCTCCCGCGTTCGTTTTCTGTGGGCCTGCGGCGCCGGGCGTCCGCGGCACTTGGACGGGATTTGGAGGTTAAGCGGAGTTGTCATCCGTTTTGAAGGCGGGAGGCTACAAACTTCTGAGAGATGCGTGGTCTGCCTTGGCCAGAGACTGAAAAGGGATCGACATTCAATGTCGCCCAGTTCCCTCGCGATGTCGGCAGTCAAGTGTTGACCTTGTCCTCGAATCCCGAGGCGCGTAGCTTTTAGAATGTACAATACCTTCAACACAGATTCAACCCATGCATCTGATTCGGTTCGAGGAGCCTAGAAGCAGACCACTATGTCATTTACGTTTGACAGAATCATGGGCGTCAGCGCACCGTCCACCAGCAGCTCCNCTTCTGAGAGATGCGTGGTCTGCCTTGGCCAGAGACTGAAAAGGGATCGACATTCAATGTCGCCCAGTTCCCTCGCGATGTCGGCAGTCAAGTGTTGACCTTGTCCTCGAATCCCGAGGCGCGTAGCTTTTAGAATGTACAATACCTTCAACACAGATTCAACCCATGCATCTGATTCGGTTCGAGGAGCCTAGAAGCAGACCACTATGTCATTTACGTTTGACAGAATCATGGGCGTCAGCGCACCGTCCACCAGCAGCTCCTCCAGGAACTCCTGGAGTTTGCGGTAACCTCCCTGAGATTATCTCACGAGGGGAAAGGGAGGAGGTCACCACTGGGGGAAGGTGACAAGCCAGAACCTCGAGGATGCAAGTGGGCAGTTCAAGCACCCAGCCAGACCTTTCGTAGAAACAAGTACTCCTCAGCTTCTTTTCACGTTCGACACGCAAAACATTGTCTAGATTCGGCTTTCTTTGTCAAATACGATCACACCCAACTGTATTGAAAACATCGATCGAGTTTTATGACGCTGAATTCATTATCGCTTTTTCTTCGAATTGGACTAGAATCCTGAGGATTACTGGTCCCAAGACGCATTGAAGCCTGCTATAAATCTGCTGTCCTCTTCACTTTAAGACATCATTCTGGGACTGGCCAGAGGGAATCATTCTCTTGTTCATTGTCAACCATCCTTGGTCACTCTAGGTAGCCTCCTCGGCGCTTGAGACCTATGGCTCTCAAAATGTTTCTCCAAATCCTGGTAGCCACTGTAGTCGTCATGTCAGTATCGGAGTGCCTGGTTTCAGCAGCAATCCAGAATCGCCTCGCCTTTGGCAACGCCATGAAGGAGGAGGACTGGTGTATATGGAATAGAGCGTGTGCCAGAATGCGGGACAACTCTATTCGTATGCAAGTGTATCACGGCATGAGCGGAGGTGAGCCGTTGAAGATCATCTTGATTACAGGCCATACTCGGACGATCTCTTGGACGTGTCCGATGACTTTGTCTTCTGTGGCATTTGCTATTCGAAGAATGGCAAGACCTTAGCACTTTCTTTTCCTGCAATGTCATGACCATCGGCTTTTTTCAACCTGTTGCTGTACGTTAAGCTGACGACATATTACCACCATCCGCAAAACTAGCAATTCGAAGGTGTTACACGACTTTGTGCTACCTACCATTTTGCTCGGCTGATGAGGCCTAGTGAACACTCATGCGCGCACTGCACTGTGCTCCATTCAGAACTATTCCTCACATCACTGCTGGCATCTGTTCAGGGTGCAGTGCTAACCCGGTTTGTGTCTGCATGTCGACGAAGTCGGCCATCACAGGAGCGCTAGTGGGTGTACGAACTGCTCCAACAATGTCGATTCTGAGAAGTCCCCTCTACACATCCCTTCATACTCCCCCCCCACGTGGACCTTCGTACCCCCTTTGCGCTCTCCGCAGGCCTCCGGTCCAGAAGCATGTACATCAACGGGGTGTTCAGCGTGCGGTTGAAGTTGCCGAGGGAGAACTCGGTTGGCGTGCTGCCGGCTTTCTATCTCATTGATAACATGACGGCGCACAACGCGGACCCCAACCACGCAGAGATCGACTTCGAATTCCTCGGCGCTGAGAACCCGCGCGAAATGACGTTGCACACAAACGTCTTCGTGGGCGGGTACCAGAACCTTTGGCAGTTTTCGTTCGCTTTTGACCCATCGGAGGCGTTCCACACGTACACTATCATCTGGAGTCCGCTGGCTATTACGTGGATGGTGGATTTCACGCCCATCCGCGTCCTGTTCATGGATAAGAGACTGCCCTGGCCGAAGCGGCCGCTGCACAATAAGGTAAGCCACTGATGCCGCGTGGCCTCCTCCGTTAATGCAAGCATTTCTGAATGAAACGGAACTGCACTAGCGACTGCTGATCGTTTCTTGCTTGGGCTTAAGTTAGTTCTCTCAGGATCGCGGCCTTCTGGCCATCTTGAATGCCAGTTCCGCGGGAGCCGCCAAGTCATGGGGAAGCCTGAACAGGATGAGGACGACAGCGTCACTAAACCCTCTGCATGCTTGGTGGTCGCTTGAGCTAGGCACGTTTAGTGTAGGTGATGTTCTGCGTCTTTGAGAGCATTGAGGACGTCTTAGCGTTGTTCACAATGCTCTCAGCCTGGCACTAATTTCTTCTCTTGTCGTCTACGGTAGTGCAGCTCACGTTCTGGGAAGCTGGTAGCTGGACCGGCGGTGGAGTGAACTACGACAACGGACCAAAGAGTATGTACGTGATGGCCCCCCGGATCACTGGGTGCGTAGTGAAGGATTTCTGGACGCTCCCTTGGTGCGCCACCTCGACGAACCGAAGGCTGCCGTGGAACCACCGCATGACCAAGAAGCAGAAGCAGAAGTACAAGAAGAACAAGCGGATGCGCCTTAAGAATGCGTGGGGGTGGAGCCGTCTTTAAATTCTTCCGTCGCAGGGCGCAAAGCCGAGAACGATCCGTGCTTTCGTGTTTTGTGCCACTACTTGGGAATCTGGCCTCGTGCTGGCCGCCAGCTACGGAGTGTATTTAACTCCGTCAAGGGTTGTTGCAGGAAGCTGTCTTAGTAGGATTGTAAGGGAGTGGGCAAAAGCCCGCTCACATACTAAAGTAGATAATAGATATACATCTTTCACAACATCTATCGTCAGGAGCTGAGCACACTGAGCCCCCCATCTTGTGCACTGCAAAACTTGTCATGCGATGTCGTTTGACTGTTCCGACTTCCAGGAAAATGCTGGGACACATCCGTACCCCCCAATTTTGGGAGGGGAAAGGGTTGCTTCTTCTCTTTTTGAAACTGTGTTGATGTTTGCGACGCTGGCACTCGTTCTGGATATGACGTTACTTGCTCATACTGGTTTTTAAAAGCATCTGGTTGTGACAGGGTTCTCCGCTCGTTCTGATGCGAATCGCTATCCTCAAGACATCAATCGCTGTCCCATGCACACGCACACGGAATAGTCACCGAAGGTTTGACTGTTCCAACATATGCAAACATGATGTGCGTTGGCCATTCACGTAATCTTGTTGCTTGGTCCGTTGGTCACAATTGTGTCTATCATGTCCAGGATGATATGGCTTGGTTTGTAGTAATGCATTGAGAGCCGCGGGATGCTAACCGTACTGGGGTCATTCCTCAGAAGTAGCCCCTCTCTTTTTGGGCTGATTATCCCCAGGGTGGCAGCAGCCACACCTGCAGCATCATGCGCTGGGTGGAGCTTACTCACTGCCATATAGCTGAGCTCCTCACTTCTTACCTCTCTCTCTCTCTGTCTCT